>OX103971.1:59080839-59224999 GCA_944470395.2 Schistosoma turkestanicum
CACACATTTTACACCATCATAATCATTTTACAATATATTTTAAATTAGGAATTTTACTTTCAACTAGATGGACTCATTTTGAATCATTGTTAATTGTGATTATCTTGTTTTTAATTATTTTTCAACTTGGCCATTTAATTTCACAGTCCCATATAACCTTTTATTACAGTAATCTGGGCGACTCTTTTGGATATGAAATTTGTATATTTATTTCATCTTTTTAACTTATTTCAAACCTAAGCTATATTATGCTAATATATGTTTACAATAACTTCAAATCAATGTTCACCAGCAATTCTGATACTGAAATATTATATAATAAGTAGTTAATAAGAATATGAGGAAATAGAATGAGTTCGTGTTAAATTTATTCAAATCACTGTTCTGAAATTATATGTATTACAAGATGACTATTTCATTATTCCAATTCGTATATGTTTATAGGGATTAAAATATTTACTGATTAAACAATGATATAATATCTATAATAAGACAGCAATACGAAACACGCTAATATAACATTCATTTTTATTCTTACTTACAACTAAGCATAACTTACCCTGGATATGACATTGAGAATAAGAATATTAGATTAACTATATAAAATACTATCAATGTATAAGAACATCGAGTCAGTTAGTATTTGACGTAAGTAAATAAAAATTCATCAAGGTATAGTCAACATTTGTGCCTGTTTCATCTTCTACAGTCTACAGATTAACAGATAGCCAGTCAGACTAAGAGTTATGATGAAAAAGTCAGAAAAATAACTAATGTAAGAAATTAATGCTGTTTACTTTCAATGCTGGCCTAGACATTTAATAAAACAGGTCTAATGATTTTCTAGCCTAAATTTAATCTTCAACAAAAATATTAGGTTGTAGTTAGTCTTTTATCAATAAACAGTGGACTTCACAAAACTCGTCCACAATTATCACAAAAGTGAATTTATCTTTTGAGTCGATTAGGTGAATTTTGTATAGAAAGTTTTCTTTAAAACAGAAAATATTCTAGCAGTTTAATAACACTACCAATCTGTGTTGTCAAATACAATAGAAAAAATTCACATATATATATATATATATATATATATATATATATATATATATATATATATATATATATATATACATATATTATATACAATATATATTTATATATATACATCAGAAGACTATTCGAATTAAATTCTCATGTTTGCACCAATCATATAATAATGTCGATGAAAAAGTAAAGAAATTTATACAAATATTCTTTGTTTATTTACTGCTAATCTAATTAAATGTTAATATTTCCGTCATCACTAGCAAAGATGGTACTAACTTACTCACTTTACATAATCATAATAATAATATCAGTTTGTCTAGTTATCATTCATATCATAATTTACCTATGAATGTATAATCTTTTCTAATTATAATTCATAGCTGAAATGCAAACTTCCTAGTATAAACATAACTTATAGAAGTTAATATTGTATGAAAACAAGTTAAAACAATAACATGTAATACATTTTCAAAATTGTCTTCATAAAAGATAGTCTAATTATTTTTAATATATCTGTATGTACAATCTTATATTGACCTTTCTAAACAAAATAATAAAAATAGCAAAGGCCATTCAATCGAACATGGACTCAAAGGAAGTGACGACTTTCAATGCATAAAAGCAGGGATTGGAATCAACCATCGAAATATAGGTTTTTAGGGTTATTTTGTATTGAACTATTTTTTTTTAAAGTGAATCATTTCCTGATAACTACTTTCACATATTTCTTTTCGAAGTGAATAATAGTTTGATTTAAGAAAACAGAAGTGATTTAATAAAACAAAGTTTAAAAAACAAAAACAAATACTTTGTTGCATATTATCTATATTTCCTAATTAAAGAATGTTATTCTTCATCCATTGGAATGTTGAATAAAAATAATTAAATCATGTATACACATACAAACGAAATTATAAAATGATTTTTTGTGTAAAGTTATTAAAGAATAAGCAAAGACAATTATACTTACCGCTCTATCAAAACAATCTGTTTTATTTAATAAACTATGTGGTATTCTCAAATCGGTTGTGGAGGCCACTAACGATGGACTTGATATATTTTCCCATCTTGATGCAATTTCAAGAGCGGCTGATGTTTTCTCTTCTTTGGTTTTCTGTGGATCTAATAGGATAGCTTCATAAAATTCTTGTATATCTTTATGTTTTTATTGTGTTTTAATCCATATAGAAAAAAAATCAAGAATGTGAAAAGAAATAGTTATTTCAATTATAAAGCTCGCTATTCTTTAACAATCTCGAACCATCAAAAATTCTTAATCAATATAACCAGATAATAATAATAATAACAGTTGCAAACAGTATGAACTCATTTCAATGATATACAGTTCACTTCAGACTAATTATTGTTAAGAATCATTGATGATTTAAATAGACAAACAGCTGTCAAACTCATGACTCTGTGAATTTGTCTTCTCTATTAAAAAATTACTTTTCCTTCTTTTCTCTGGATTCACTATCAAATTCACAATATCAAATAAACGTCATGCTCAAATCCAAGAGAATATCATCAACAAACAATTATATTCATTCTCATATGCATCACCCTTGGTACAAAATATAATATGCTATTTTTGAACTACTTGCAAAATTATTTAGATATGCCACATAAAATCCTTATTGTTTTTTACCAGTACAAAGTTATATTCAATCACAAATTAATAATTAACGAACAAATATAGATTAATAGGTTCAAGATGATTATTTCGTTTTCTTTTATAATCCTTTCTCACTGAATAATCTCATTTTCCTCGAAAGTATAATCCGATATTTGTAGCCAAACAAAAATGCAATTTTAGAAAACATTTAATGTGTTTAGCGAAAAAAGCTGTTCAATGATATGATATTTTTGCTAGTAGAACCTAATAACTCCACTAGGAGCCTTTTTAGAATTACTTCGGACTTCAGGTCTGGACGAAAGAGGAGTATATAAGTCAGTAAAAGCTAGCAAATAAACAATAAAAACGGTCAGAACTGAAACTTCATATCAAAACATTCGGATGGCAAATATTTTGTAATGAAATAATCAAACAGTTATATATTTTACCGCATAAGAAGTATATGTTAACCTACCAAGTAGACCTAAAAACAGTCTACTTTGAAACACATTCATCAACCGATTTAGAGCTTGAACCAGCAAATCATCTTTTTCACTATTTAAGCGGTTACGATAGTTTGTTATTTGATTCAAAGCTAGATGCGCATCTATAAATACATGGAACCAAAAAGTACGTGTTATAATTACAGTTTGCATAAATGCAGTGGTATCAAAAACAATTTGATGTGTAATTACAAACTTTCATTGTCTTAAAAAACGCAGGTCTGCACTCAAAAACTACCTTGTCGAGTTTCAGAATTAGTTAAAGACCATAAATAAATGTTGATAGATGATAAATATAAACTGCTGTCTACGCATCTCTAGTTACCATCAGCTAACCTTGAAACTGACCCCTATAAATGACAAACTGGGAAACTTTCTAGGATACCACATTTCTCTTCAAAAACGTCAACGTTTACAATTATACTATATCAAAATATGGTCAATAATCATAACATCTTATACCATACGTGTATTCTATAAAAATTCTTGACAGGTTTGATTCGAAATGAATATTTCCAAAATGGCGTAGATACTGTGTGTTTACTTAATTCACTGTTGTTAAGGGAGAGACAAAAAGACAGCGACAAACAATGAAAGCGTATTTTGGGGCGAAGACCTCATTATTCAACATTCGCCATCAATTTTTCCAAATATGCAAATCTCCATCCGATAATTATCTCACATATGCTTGAAAGGTTAACTGAGAATGTAAATGCTTTAAAATTAATGAAATTGCGGCGCGCCTTTATTTTTTGATTAAAAAAAGTTAAAGTTGTTGATATCGGCATCAAAATGTTAATGCGCATTGTGAAGGAGCCTAACATGACTTTGCAGGTGGTTAAAACTGAATATCAAAGGCTATTAAATCTCAAACATGAAACAGAAGTCGAAACCTGATTTCAGGTTAGTAAATGCAGTTAAATCCTCAAACTCTTTCAAACAAAGTTAGCGTTACGCACATCTTCGCCATTTCGGTTTTGTGGAGCAGAGCATCTTATGAAATGATTCCCGCTTAAGAATCACAAACCTCGCTAACGGCGTCGTAATGGTCATAAAGAAGATCACTGCCCACCAAAGAAATATCAACCAAACTTTCGTCGTAGAAATTAAAAGTAGAGTTCACATAGTCAAATCAAGAATACTTTGCGACTTTAAAGTTGGTTTTCAGAGTAAACGGGAGTACAATAACTTATTGGTGAATGGCAAAACCATTCGTCTTCAGTTAAATATGGCGTCTGACACTACACTGCTTTCCAACAAAACATGGCGTCAGTTAGGAATTCCACCAGTAAACCAACCAAACACGATATGAAGAATGCCCCGGGAGACATTTAAACTAACATGAAAAATTAAACGCCCAGTGCAATTTAAAGGACGCAAATTTGACCGTGTCTGTTATCTAACAAACCGGAAAGGTTTGGATTTATTAGGCTTAGAGTGGGTTGCGAAGGTAGATACTCTGAATACCTTATTGATGTATTTTCTCCCATGTCATATCAAAACATAAACATGTATCTAAATGCCAAAGAAACAGCACTGATTTTCAAAATATCTCGGTGAAAATAATTGGATGGGACTGGGACTTAATAATAGAATTTGAGTGATACAAAAAGGACCTTGAAAAAATTCATAGGAGTGTTAAAAACCAGTGAGAAAAATTAGGATAAGCGCCTACATCCGGAGGTGTTGAAAATAAAATTTTAGGTTTCCATAGATAAATAACACTAGGCATGATAATAAAATGCAATCTGGCCTTACAGATAATCCAAGATAGTTGCATTAAACCCGAAAAGTTCAAACACGAATTAACGCCCAACCAATGACTTATTTGCACTAAAAAATATGTATATATTTAAACTTAGGTGTATTGAGAAGGGTTTTTCAGACATTTTTTATTTGTACGGTAAAAGCAGAACACCAAGGATTGCAAAATAAAGGTGTATTTGATTGACCCATAAACTGGTTCATAATGTAACGTTACCAAAGGTACGTCAAAACATTATAAAGATGTAAAATAAGGAAAGAAGCGTTCTCAATAAAGTCTAACAGCGAAAATTAATTGGAGATTTTGTGTAATGCAATAGCTACTATATATGAATACAAAACTTCGATAACAGTACTGCAAAATTCGTGATTTAAAAAAACCTATTGAATTAGGTAATAATTATACATATCACTTAACTGGCTGAACATGATTTCGAAAATTAAAATGTAAAACGGAATACTAATGATATCGAGCCTTATTTATGCTGAGCTGACACAGAGTTGGATTTAAAAAACCAGACCACATGAAAACTTTATTGTTTATTTCAAAATGTAAGAATAAGGGCCCATACAATTTTATACCATATATTTACAAAAACCTACCCCTTTTATTTTTACAAACGACCATATCTTCATGTTACCGCTTTTTTGCACATGTACTGCTATAGATTTTTAGAATACTTAAACAAATTAGGAATCACGTATGTACAACGGTATGTTTATTGCGTAAAAACAACATTTAAAGGCCTTTTCAGACTTAAAATGTTCACGATAAAATAATACTAGTGAACTTAAGCTTGATACCATCGGATGCAAATAAATTCCACCATATCCGATTTCCAATACATTTTTCACGAGATTGTATAAAACCGTTAGCTTCTTTGCGCACGATTCTTGTTCTTTCGATACGATTCCAGGTATCCGAAAATTTGCGATGGATGGTGGTCTAGCCATTACACTGCACTAATTCTATTCATTTGAGTTTATGTGTACCGTGATTCGAGTGACTATGTTTGTTTTGGGATATTGGGGCTTCAGGATACCACCATCTTTGATGTTACCAGGCCTGAGGCCAGTTATTTGCAATGTGGTTAATAATGAGGAAAAAAATCCTCAAGCCAATATGTAAAAGGTTGTAGTGGTTTACTTTTACGAAGCAAACACAATTGCTGAAATATAAATATTTATTATTGCGCTTAATTCTGACAATAATTGCTATAATTTCACCTCTTATTTATCTGTACAAAAGACTATCTCTCGCGAGCTGAGCGTATTTTTCCTGTTCTCCCCTTCGCACGTCTCCTGCGTGGACGTTAACCGTTTTTACGCTCTCTTGCCTCAATATTATTTCGATATCAAGAGGCCAAACTCCACCTGTAGAACCTTCGGGGCTACTGCCGGTCCCAAGCCCGGATAAAGGAGAACGGTTGGACATGGGGTTGGCGACCCCATTCCGTCGAAATCTCACTTGCCAAAAAAACTATATCCAGAAAAAATAATTCAAACCATTTTAACTCTGCCCTGGGAGTTGGAAGAACAATTATGAAGTCGCGTGATCAAAGCCGAGTTCCCTCGGAAGTCACGGGGCCGATGCCTCTTCTCACAACCAGAGCAACCATTCGTTTAGCTACATGGAACGTTCGTATATTGTGGGAGACTGGAAGACTACTCCAAGTTGCGGGAGAAATGAAAAGATACAACATCGAGGTGCTCGGCATCAGTGAAACGCAATGGACACAGGTGGGACAACTGAGACTTGCTTCAGGGGAACTGCTGTTATACTCTGGTCATGAAGAGGAAAACGCCTCACATACACAAGGAGTTGCACTGATGCTGTCCAAACATGCACAAAAAGCACTGATAGGATGGGAATCTCATGGACCGAGGATCATTAAAGCATCCTTCAAAACAAAGAAACAGGACATTACAATGAACGTCATCCAATGTTATGCACCTACCAATGACTACAATGACGACGTTAAAGATCGATTCTACGAAAGGCTGGAGTCAATCGTCAGAAAATGTTCACCAAAGGATTTGACGATTATTACGGTAGACCTGAATGCCAAGGTTGGAATGGACAACACTGGATATGAAGACATCATGGGACGACATGGACTGGGAGAAAGGAACGAAAACGGTGAGAGATTTGCAAACCTATGTGCCTTCAACAAACTGGTTATCGGTGGCACAATATTCCCACACAAACGCATTCACAAAGCCACATGGATTTCACCGGACCACACTACTCAAAACCAAATCGACCATATCTGTATCAACAAAAAGTTCAGAAGGACCATGGAGGATGTGAGAACCAAGAGAGGAGCTGATATAGCTTGAGATCACCATTTGCTGGTCGCCAAAATGAAACTGAAGCTAAAGAAGCATTGGACAACGGGGCAGGCAACATCATGGAAGTTTAATACAGCCCTTCTTCAGGATACCGTAAAACTCAACGAATTCAAGATAGCTTTCACCAACAGGTTCCAGGCCTTTCAGGATCTACACAATGGCGAGGACGCAACATTGGAATACAATTGGAAAGGGATTAAGGAGGCAATCACTTCAACATGTTCTCTGGGTCACAAGAAGCACCATCACAAGGAATGGATCTCTGTTGGTACTCTAGAAAACCCGACCGTAGCTGCTACCTTGACGTGGTGGTCGGGCTTGCCTATCGTGATGACCCCAACCGAGCTATACTGGCTGGAACATATGTTCCTGCAGGCTCTTCCATGTCAGGCAGGTCGATTGGAGAACAATGAGACTAAAAGCAGCTACCCAAGGTCTGAGGGCGAAGTCGTACTGCTGACTGCAGGGGGTTGTGACAGCAGTAAGGTGTTTACCTCGGATAACCGGCATCTGCAGCGATGCTGCCTCCTCACAAGGAAGGAAGGGTTAGAAAAGGTCGGCCCTAAAAATGTCACACCTCCCCTACCCCCCGGATTTCCGTCTACGGCGGGCCTTTAAGAGCAGAGCTCACCCTCAAAATGCCTTTAACAAAAAGGCCGTGCGTAACGGGCCTCAAGCAGTTGTCCCATGGGCTCTGCGGTCACACACCAACACTAAAAAAAAATCTATTTCAGGTCCCTCAAGAATCAACCTTCCATGGTGTGGGCAGCCGGGAAGTGACAACCGCCCTCATACCCGTAACAGCACGCGAGACCAAATTGGTCAAAATCAAATCCTTCTTACAACCCCTAATATCTCTCTAATGTCAACAACTAACTCTACTCACACTCCTTTTTCTCACCGCACCGCTAATGCAGACGACCCGAGTTCGCGAAACGTCGTTCCTGATCTCCTTAAACATCGCTCTATACTACATCTCCGTGCTGAAGTGATATGGCAACATGAACTGATGTACTTACGTACGAAGTTCTACGTTGCCTCTGACTGACTGATTGACTCTTAAAAAAATTGAAGGAGGAACTGACGACATGTTAGATAAAATTAGCTCCGCCGCACCAGTCTATGCAGATGATACGAAGTTCTGGAGGTCCATCAGAAGCTTTAAAAGGATTTTTATGTCAGTTGTGGAATTAGCAGCGGAAAATGGGTTAAAGCAAAATCAACCCCAAGTGACTCAAGCCCTCAATATCAGTCCCCTCCTTAATGTCTCCTAAGAGTGAGATCTCGGTTTAATACCGACAGAAAGCCTAGACACCAGTTCGAACCGCATAGCGGAAGCAACCAAAGCTAATGTAGCTGTTCGTTTTATGCGAAGACAAGTTGATGTACTTACCCCAGAATTATTCTGACCACAACTAAAACACACTCCTACCCACACCTTGAGGTTCACAACGTCATCGCTAGCTCCTAGACCAAGTTCAGAGAAGCGCAGCTACATGAGTGATAGGATTGAAGAAAAAACATTGTTTCTTGAGTTACGGAAGAATCATAGGTGATCTGATAATAAACAACATAAAAACATGGCAACTTATCCGAGCATGAGAATTTCACCGAAACAATACGACACTCGAGGTAATCCTTGAAAAACTGTCTATCAAAGGAAGAACATCCAGGTTCTTGCACAATTTTTCTCTTTAAAAGTTATGGCAGCCTGTAATGCTCTCCCAGCCAAGGTGACCACTGCCCCCTCAGTGGATAGCTCTAAGAGGAGACTTGATAAAAAAGTATGAACATACGGCTGCCATCTATGTCTTGGGCCGTCTGTGTTTGATGCTTGCCTACAAACCTGCTAGTTGTTTTCAATGTCATTTCCACAATTTACTAACTTATTCAGTCTCACTTTTTGTCTCTGTTTTCGCTCCTTTGCTTACGTTTTTGTCCTTTTACAAAATCTTCACTACCAATCGGTTAACTTATTTGTCCATTTATTTACTTAGATCTGAAGTCTTATTGTTGTTAGAATTAGAAATTTCTCCACGCTTAAACTTCCTAATCTCCGACCTACTGAGGTGATAGCTGACGGTATCCAGAAACCCTGCTGCCCTGAAACAAACTCAGTCGTTCTGATCACGAGACATACTAACTCACAAATAACTTCCGGAGGATTGGGATTAAAGCAGTTGAGGAGTTAGACTTCCATCCACTGGACATTACCAAATACTTGGAACCGTACCGAAAGAACAAGAATCGAGCGCAAATAAATCAGTCAGTTTATAATAGCTTGTGGAAGAGATATCCTATATTATGTAGTGTTTGTTCTTTCTAAACTTGAGTGCTGTATACAAATAATCATTCTCCGATTGAAAGTTCAGTGAGTTGTTAGAAAAATTGAAAGAATAGCAACTAATTTACTGTTTGACTTTCGAAGACGCAGTATGATATTATTTGATAAAAAAAGTACGACTTCGGATGTGATATGACCTCGTTTTCTAAATCTTCAAGGAGAGAGAATCAAGGATTATACTCCAGAAAGTTGACAAGCCTGGAACAGAATGCTTGTCAGCTAACTTCCATTTTTTATCATAATCAGTTATTATTGGAACCTCTAACTTTAACTGGTAGTTGGAGCTTCACCTTCGGAAGGTAATTAGATAAACTGGAAGGATATCACAGACTGCCAGATTTTACATTTTCCAAACACCCGCTTGAGTTTATTTTACTGGGTCATAGTTGACACAAAACCTTCACTTTACAATAGCGCGATCTTACGAAATGTCGCTCTTCGACTTATAATGTTTAAGTGTTTGCCAATCATAGGACCCTGTGGTCGACATATAGATCATATTGATAGGCGTCATTCAAAGCTTGAACAGGTTCCGGATGACGTCATAAGAAGTTTTCGAACTCTTGAGGAATGTCGCTTGGATGCCAACCAAATCAAGGAGTTACCGAAGGTATTTAGAACTACTTTTGATACATACTTTTTTGATATGGAATGGGTTCAGTGATTTTCATTGTGATTTATTTCAGAACTTCTTCCGCCTAAAGCGAATTCGTCTCCTGACATTGAGTGACAATGAACTTACCCGTTTACCAAATGGAATTGGCAGCTTTTCGAATCTTGTGGAGTTGGACATCAGTAGAAATGGTATGATTTCAGCTTAGTATTTTTTACTCGCCCAGATATATCTGAACTCCCGGCAAGTATTCGGTTCTGTGATTCTTTACAGAGTTTGGATGTAAGCAATAATCCTTTGCAAAGGTGAGATGCCGATGATTAAAATGTTTACACATGTCTAGTTTAAGCCCAAATAAATAATCTTGTTCCAAAACGTACTACTAGCATATTCCGTTTTATATGTTTCAAAGATTGAATAGAAATCTGGTATTCTAAAACTTCCTTGCCATAGAAACGCGAATATATTATTACTATTTCGGCTCACAATTAAAGGCTAAAAATGCAATTTGTAGACGATCGTTATTAATTGAGGCATCACAAAAAACAATTCCCGATTAGATGTTAGTTTAGCAGACAGAAGGATAGTTTTTTTGCTTGTTAAATATTTTGTGTTGTCAGTTTTATTGGACGTGATTAACTTTCTAAACAAAACTTTTAGTATATGATATTTTGCATCCTGTAATTTTAGTCCGGCTCGTAGATACATTTTTTAGTGTTACAGTTTCTCTGAATTTCGTATACTCTCACGTTCATACAATTGGCTACAAACGATGCCTTTTAGAGAGTACTACATAATGATACATTATTATGCACTAGACCCAGGTATTTAGGTGCTTAATTGCCTCCTTTTTAGTTTCTTTTACATGAAAACTAAGTAATCTAAATTTCATGGTTCTGCCTACTTCATATTGGTTAGGTTTTCAACTGTAAAGACGATAAGTCTGTGTATCATGTTGTCGCATCTTTTTGGAGGATGATGTGATTTGGTGAGTAACACAAAACAGTCTGAAACTTTTTGTTGCTTTGAATTTTTTTACAAATTAACCTATTTATCCAAATCTCCCAATTACAGCCTACCTGCTGGTTTCTGCCAGTTGCGCAATCTTCGAGTTTTATGCTTGAATGATATTTCGATCGCTGAGCTTCCGGAGGAAATAGGCAGGTATGTGTTTGTTTTTTAATTTTGCGGTTGTAAGTAAAATTACGACTCATTTACGGTGTATATACTAACAGCCTGCTACTTTGTTCACATTTTTAAATGTATCACTTGATAACTTAAATAATAACAAATCATCGAACCTGAACTAGCAGGAAATCAGTTGAAAACATCATAAGCATCAATCCGAATGAATGTCCAACGTAACGTCCAGGTTGTTAGAGTAATTTTGAAAGATGTAACACCTCTGTTATCGGAAAAATGGTCGATAAAATAATCTTGGTAGGAAAGATCATTCGGCTACCTAGTTGTTTCCAAATATATTCCATGACAATCCAAAAACGGAGTACCTAAAAGCATTATTCATAACCAACCGATAAATTACTGTTAGTAAAATTTTATTCAAATGGTTCTAACGGGCATGCAATTCTGATGTATGATGAAATCTCGGCATGTATACAGAAGACTCGGTTGGCCTTGGTCAACTTGCGTCATTTGTGGTGTAGTCAAGATATCCGTCTGCCAATTAATAGACGAGTTCACAGTGCTTCAGTTAACCACTAACTACCTTTTTGAGCTATGTTTTGCGTTGTAGGAGTAGGTTGGAAGAAAGCTAGGGTCTGCTAGACCTAAACATGGCACAAATCCATGAAGTCGTTGACAAATGGACTGAGCCATATTAGTAGGAGTAGACTACTCAGTTGGGGTCCGTCAGACAATTGTAGCCGGTGGTTAGATACTTTGAGTAACATGGTTCGAAGTCGCTTGCAATGGCGCCAATATATCCATTCTTTATCTTTTCTCAAAATCTAATATCCACAATACCTCATGACGTTTTATTTTAAAAATTCTTTGATTAGGTTATACTTCTTGAATCATATTTTCAATCGCTAGTTTTTTCCATTACCACTAATGATGCTACTACTTCTGCCATTGAAAGTCCGAATGATCTGTGCTGTGGTATGTCAACTTGAAGTGATGTGCGTACGTACAAAGTTCTATGTTGCTGTTGGCTGCAGTTCTCTCCATTCTACTTAATGGGTTTTAAACAATACCACCAAAAATAAAGGATATTTGTAGGTTATTAGTATTCGATCGCAGGTATATTCGAGGCATCGCACCGATTAAGCAGTTCTGGGGTTAGAAATAGGGTTTTAAGTAAAAATGGCAAATCGACTGATGAAGTAGTGAATCTCCAACTAAGGCGATTGAGCTGTGTTACACATCCCCAACCGCCACCTTCATCGACTGGCCATTTCTGATGAAAGCGTAGGCTGGAAGAAAGCTAGAGGTGGCCAGACCAAAATATGGCACTGATCCATCAAGTTATTGAGAATATGTGTGCTCCATATTAGTCGGTATAGATTGCCTGATTGGAGTCCGCGTGATAAATGAAACCATTAGTTAGAAATTCTGAATGACATGGCTCAAAATCGAGTGCATCTATTTTTTTGCCTTTTCCCTAAATTCTAAGCTTATTCCCCCATAATTTTCAATTTTTATTTCAGTGGTGTATGTTTTTTGAATCGTGTCTCCGTTAATAATCTTTTCTATGATCACTGGTAGTGTTACTACCTCTACTTCTCTGAGATACGTCTGACAATTTTATCTTTATTTGTTAGTGGGGTATGGCAACTCGGACTAGAACGTATCAGATTTTACTTTGCAACTGACTGAACGCCAGCTTGTATTGTTTATCAGCAAAATGCGACTTCTGTCAAATATTGAGGGCTACATTTTCTTGATGGATATTTCTAGATGAATTTCAATTATTTAAGATTGATCATAACCAATAATAATTCTTTATTTCTATTCAGCTTACAATTATTAGAAAAATTAGAACTTCGTGATAATTGTCTCAAGTCAATACCAGACTCATTCGCTGATCTTATTCATTTGGAGTTTCTTGATCTTGGTGCCAATGAGTTTCAAGAGTTGGTGAGTTTGTTTCCATTGTTTAATCGTTTAAACAAATCGCTTCAAATTATAAATTTGTGGAGTCTAAATTGTTTGCTCATTTTAAAATCCAGTGTTTCTTTCCGACATACGTGAAACATGTGAACTTAGTTACAGATTACAAAGAAAACTACATCTTATCACCTGCTTCAGATTTATTTGTATTCCCTCCTGACCACAATACCGGGTTTAGTAATAACAGGACAACTGCTGAAAAGAGGTGTACGCAAGTTATGAACTTGTATTCGATGGGTATTTAATGTACTGTTTAGCCAATATCTTCACATCCTTCAAACTAATAGGCAAAAGGTATAATAGTATTTCCTAAAAACTAATGTATATATATACATATATTTATGTTTATAAAAGTTTGTTTTTTAAGATTTACTTTTCATTTTCATTCAGTCTCCCGTAATTGGCCAACTCTCCCAATTGAGCGAATTATGGATAGATGATAATGAACTGAGATCATTACCTGAAGTAAGATATTAGTTCTAATAAAATTATCATTTCTTAAATTAACATATTAGTGGAAACTTAATATCTTTTGTGTCTGTAAAAACGGAGTTATTTATAGTATAAAGTTATCTGATCAATGTGACGTAATATTTGATTCTCGACAGTTATTGATTAATGCTAAATAAACTGTACTAGTTCAGTCATAGTGCTAGTTGATCGCACTGGCTCAGGTGTACTTATTTATTATTTTCTCCTAAGCTATAAACGTGCCATTGCCTGATTCTGTTCATTCTCTAATTTCATTCATTTACTTTAAATTATTTTCCATTAGTCTTAGCCTTTGCTCTATGTTTTTGCCAATTTCTTTCCATCATACTGAAGTATAGTATCATAGTCTAATACAGATATATCTATATTTGTTTATGGCATGTGTGACATTTATTATCTAATGTACTAAGAGTAAAATTGATTTGCTGATTCTTTTCTTGGAAATGTTCATTCTCCTTTTTAAATCTTATATATATTTTGATTTCATTACCTAACACCTGTTTCATTCAATCAACGTGTTTGTATTTGGCTGTTAATTTGCCCTATTTTTAAAATAGCTGCATATATCATGTTTTTTTAATATACCATTCTGGATTACATTTCTCAGATACACTAAAGTTTTTGAAATATTAGGAATCCTCCATTGGATACTTTTATTGACCTGACTTGATTGAACCTTAATTACAATCCAATGAGTGAATGTACATTTTACCTTGCTTTTCTTTTATTCTATACTTTTTTGTTACCTCTGTCATAGTAACTGCTTGTCTTCTGTTTTTTTGGTCCTCTATTAGTATTTCATATAATTATCACTAGTATTTTACTTTGCTAGTTTTTCGTACTGTAGTGCTTAAATGTGTGTCTAATCTGATCGACATACTTTTAGGTCACACGACAATGCTTACAATACAAATCATTATTTCACTTTACAATATTACAAATGTGAATGACCATTCAGCTCAGTATGTCAATCAATTGTTTTGTTTCATGGGTTTTGTATAGAGACTTATGGATAAAACTCAGGGCAGATTTGTAACAATGTATGATGTTGGCTGCTGGAATATTAATAATTTTGTTTCTTCACGTTATTAAGTCTCCGTACTGTTTATGCTGTCGCATTTATAAGTTTTTCGCCATAATTTAAAAACCTTTTGTAGACTAATCAAACAACATGGAAATTTCGGTGCTGACTATATATTGTTTCTACAGTTACTACTTCATAGTTAGTATGGTTCGATTACTTTGATGCTATGTCGCTTGGAAAGGCTTTCCATCCACAGATTGTCCAACAAGCTTATCTAAGTACACGGTTTCAGAATTTCCCGTAAGCTTCGTTAACCTCAAAGTAATTCGTAACAAAATAGAGACCGAATTGTGAAGATAAATTATCCTTAACTGAATCTTCACTGTCTGTGATGTGGAATTCAAATGATCACCTAAAGTATTCCGCAAGGTCTTCTATGGTTTAACATTATGTTACTTCTTAACCGTGAAAATACTAATTAGATGTGCCTAATATGAACAACATCCTACCTACGTGAATAAAGATTCTCTACATAGTGTTTTATTCTTAATAACCATTGCAGACAGTACTGTTGTATTAAATCCTATATGTATCTGTGTGCTTTCTGTTTTAAGAATTTACGCGTTATCAGTTCTGTTTAAGTGAAGTAGATAAATAGTAGAATAACAAAAGAAGTAAGAAAGGTCAGAGGTGCAAAAAAAAATTGAGTGTAAACAAAACGTTTCGAGAGAACAAAAGAATGAATTTACCGAATAAGATCATTTTAAAACTTACGATCCAATGGAAGGCAGAGATGATGCATCCGCTCCATTATGACTGATTCCGAGCTGTGTCACCAACTGATTCCAACCACTAATAAGAATGGTAGCGTGGGAAAAGCTAGATATTTGTGTTTCTTGTGTTATTGCCTCTTTTCACCATTGTATTGCACATACATTTCTCTTACATAATAACAAGGATAAGCTGTAAATCGTAGTATATAAACTATTATATTTCAATTATTTTCACTTTGATTCACATTGAATTTGTGTTTTGGTGTGTGAAAAAACCAAACTTTAAGGAGCTGGGAAATCTTGGGAATTTACAGCAATTGGATCTATCAGAAAACCTTATTTCTTCTCTACCTGAAAGCATTTCAGGATTGGTTTCATTGTCGGACTTAAATTTATCACAAAATACTATAACACATTTACCGAATGGCTTAGGTAAGAAACTGTATAACTATAAATTGTAGTTTATTTTTGCTACTATTGATGATGTAACTCACTCAGTTTTATTTTTACTAATATTTCGTATCTGTTCAACATAATTATATGACATTATGGTCACCTAATTATTCTGTACAGAAGATCCTTATTTTAATATTCTGTCGTTAGGCATTTTCATTCTTATATCTGCAATCGTATCTGATAGACAATAAGTAAGCATACCGATGATTCGAATTGATGCACTAAAAAAACTAGATTTTCGTTATGACGTGCGGCATCCAAGGTCTAATTGTGATACACATCCCCAAACTGGCTACTTGAGCGAGGAAGCACGAACAGAAGAGAAAGTATATTTGGCTGCCGAACCATATGTACGGATACTCGTTTATATATATATATATATATATATATATATATATATATATATATATATATATATATATTCCATCTTAGAACAAGAAGCCATTTTTTTGAACTAACGATCTGTATCCGTTCTTTAAGACATTTTTTGATGGTCATCGAATAGCCTTTTCATCTGACCACTTCTGATTGGGATTAGATTACACAAGGGAAAAGATATAATGAATAGAACGATGTTTCTAGATTTGAGCTAATCTAATTATTACTACATTATCACTAACATGGAATATTTATAATTTAACGGGGATGATTTATGATAACAATGATCAGTTATAACAACAAAATTCAATAATGTGCACTCGTTTTTAAAAGTTGAACCAAAAACGAAAACGATAACTGTGGAATCGAGTTACACAATATGACGATGTTAGTTTTGGAAATAAATCGTATTAGAAATTTTCATGCGAATGATAGTTTGATTGGATTTTGAATTCAACAACTGAACAGACAGTGAGAATGATTTGTATAAGGTAAAAATAAGACATAAAACATACTTTGTAATCAAACATTTTACTGGTTAATTACATAGTAAGATATGATGATGAGCAAGGTTTTTTTTTATGCATAGTTCATGTTTCTTTATTTATACAAGGGCTTTAACAAACCAAAGAGAATAAGCATATCGTTTTTTGACAGGCTTGTAGTCAATTTGTAGAGAACCGTGAAATGAATCTTTTGATTTCATGATTTGTATCGTCTAAACGCTCTTGGAAAAAGTTTTATCGAACAACTAGTATACCTTGCTCTACCAGAGTAGATAAATCGACAAATAAATATTAAAGAACTTAGTTGTTTGAGGTCTTGGTAAATTTAGATCCAGTAAGGAACAACATCGTCAGAGCTGCAGTCAATGTTCCTTTGAAAGCGTTTGGAAGAATCATGTTCAGTCAGTCGGAAGATATGTCACCTTTTGAAGTTAGCATATTCTACTCAGATTATCATATTGGTAATACAAAAGTTTGCTTAATAATATATATATATATATATATATATATTCAGTAGTCGTGAATGTAAACAAGCAAAAAAATTTGTAGTGTGTCATTAAAGATAAAATATGCTTGAATTTCATTTGTTTTTATATGTATACAGATTCCTTAAGCGTCATGTTAGTTCTAATTAAATTTTTTCCATCTATTATCATTATTTTCATTTTCAAGGTGATTTGAAAAAGTTGATTATTCTAAAACTCAATCAAAATCGACTGCTTACGGTGACACCGACTATAGGAAAGTAAGTCGAAAATTACACCTGTATATATATGTATATATATATATATATATATATATATATATATATATATATACGGAGAGTAATAAAAGTTGCTCCTGATTGTCGATCATTTATAGTGTGTGGTCATTCCATCCTGTAAACAGGCTGCTTTATTTTTTTAAATTATTTTGTTGTACTGTTATTTATTGCTCCATTGGGGGGTAAAAGGCGTAATTAAGTAAATATATAAGATATTTATTTCGATTCTGTTTTCTTCATGTCAGTTTTCACTGTGTACTGATGTAAATTCTGACACTTTAAAATCATACACATTTGTGCCAGGTTTCAGGTTGCTTAGATCGTTGTTTTTTTTTATGTTTACACTTATTAACTTTAACTATTGTGTGCTATTTCCACAGGTGTCTACTTTTATATTCAATTCATGCAATGTATTGTTGTTGTATTACAAACCAGTCACTGGTACATTTATACATAAAATACCTCCCTCTGTTAATATGTTTGCATTGGTTAGATTTCACTGTTACTTGATTGTCATGTGACTTTTTTTTCTATTTTCCTGTGATGTTTCATCGTTTTTCGTTTTATTATACTTTTGATCATTTTTAAAAATTTTTATTTCTACTAAAAGAACAGTTTTTTTGGCAGATGTATTCATGATTTTGTTGGTGATATTTATTTCTCTGCATTAATCAGTTTGGCATGTGATTTTCATCATTAGACTAGACACAAGATCGTTCAATAGTATAAACTTGGAAACATGATTGACTATTAGAGTTCCGTTGCTAAGTAGTTGCTTGGTATCCTGATTTAATAAATAACTTTTCGGTTTTCATTAATTGTGTTCATTGTTGTTCGGATCTGCATCTATTAGCAGAATATATATATATATATATATATATACATATATATATTAGATTAAAGCATGCCCAATGCAGGGATTAAATTGAGGCATGTCATTTGTCTAAGAATGCGCGATTAGCACTAGCAAATAGTTAGAGAAGGTTCAAGAACATTCTTGTGTAAAGATTGTAAATATAGTAGCGTTTTCATTACAATGATTCCTTTGTATTCAGCTTAGTTTGTTAGGATATGATGAACCACCTGTTCTGATTTTGGGGACCAGTTGAACATTGTACAATGTCGAAGAATACTAACCAGTAAGATAGCGAGAATACGAATAAGCGAGATCATTAACAGTGTGTGGATGGGTTGTTCTGGGCATAAGATATATTCCATTAGGAGTACAGGCTTTTAATTGATCTCAGTGTCACATACTGACGATTCTTCGAGATATGAATGAATTTGTAAGTATCTATACCAAGCTTAAACTTGAATAGTTTCTATTAAATGAGTATTGAGTGGAAAGTTAAAAATCATCGGTTGACTGACCACTGATAATGCAACAGTTGAGTTATGCATTCAGTATGTCTTTCTCAAATGTTTTAATTAATGTTATGGACTATTTTGTTGTTCCTTTTCGATGTTGCTACTGTATAATATCCTTTGGGCAGTTGAGAGTTCGAATCTTTATTTAAATACAATAGTAACCAAAAATGCTTTATTAGTTGAGGATATGTTCTTCTATTCATTCTTCATATAATGTAATGCACTGTTAATCCCTGACTTTATCCAATTCTCCTGTAGTTAAATCCATAATTACTTCTCAATACTGTAACGTTCGTGATAAATAATGATGGATAACACCCACACAAGCTTGGTTGAAACTCAACTGATATGAGATATTTTTCTCATCAAGCGAACCTATTACACGTTCATGTACTAGACTCTGAGATACGTTTATCTGTATTGGCTATTATGATACTACCGGACTGAATATACCGGCGTAGTTGAAGTAACATTTAGTTTCGAAATTCATTAATGGGAAACCACTAAACTATGTGTAAAATTTCTTTCTAACGCGATCCCTTTGAATTATTACTTTTTATTGTTGTGGTACCAATCTTTCTATTTTATTTTATTAAATTGTAATTTATCATTTTGGTTATGTTCAATACTTAACACTGATTTTTCTTTATCAAAAATATACCTTTCTTCTGTTGATTTCAGCTGTTCAAGTTTACAAGAATTATACTTGACTGAAAATTTTCTTTCTGTAAGTATATGTTAATACTTTTAATTTGTTTTTTTAGGCTGATTAGGGTTAACTGAAAATTTTGAATGTAATTTAGCAGTTTGGTTCAAATATACGATATTTAATTGCATAACAATTCAATCAAAAGCAAAAGATTCAATTTTGAGTTTAGAGATAATTTCTTTGGTGTATGGGATTTAGGATTAAGTGACACGTGGTAGATTTTCTGACGAAGGAAGTATACGTGCACGTAAAGCTTCAAATATTTGGTGAGTGAAGCAGCCATGATTCAGGCACTGTTGAAAATAATGTAAACTTTTTAACTTCATTGATATTCTGCTACTGATTTCCTAAACACTCAGTCAAAAGCCAGCTTAACATAATAATTAGAGCAATTGTAAGAGAACAAAATGCGGATGTCTTTCTTATTCCGTCTCCGTTGTTATTTTGTGACTTTAGTCAAGTTCGTAAGGGAATAAACTACATAACACTATGTGTCAAAGTTGCAGGAAAAAGAAACTCTCTGATTAAGTAAATCATATGTTACTCTCAATCGAAATCAGTTTATATCAAATTGTCAATCACACATTTTGATTGCTTATACATATGTACGTATATAGCACAAAAAAAATTTGTGTAGGTACAATCGTTAATCTCTTGAATATATATGTGTACTGAAATTAAGTTACCATAATTCTATAGAAATAAACTGTATTGATTCCGTTTTTATAACAGCTTTATAGATAAAAATAAGATTTTGTTTAAATGTGCGTATGTGACATATGAGTGAAGTATATTTGATTTTTGTGCCAAATTTATTCAAGTAGGCTGTAACATGAATATTCGTTCAGATTAAATTCATCGTCATGGTTGTGTCCGATTGTTACACTTGACACTTCGTTACTATGTGATTGTTTTAGGATTTTTTTTTCTTTCATTGTGTTGTAACGCTTGCTTAGATAATTCCAAACTAATTCCTATTGCTTAGTATTCTCTGACCACAATACACTAAGCAAGTTCCAAAGAATCGAAACACGGTGGAACAGGAAAAGATTATATTCCAAATAGCAAGGTTAAATGGAAATAAGAAGCCGAAGGAGAAGGCAAAAATAGATACAACGTTAGAATTTTAATAGTATTTACATAAGAAGCTTCTGGATAGTAATTCACGTGATCGACTGGATTAGATTTAGCCAATCAGAGTGCAGCTAACAACACGAGAATTTACTACCCTGTTCTCCAAGAATCGATCAGGCGCTGATTGGATTAGGAAATTAGCCACTAACACATTGTGATAATTTAAGATTTTCTTGATTACCTACCACGTACACAAATATGTTTCTTGCAGTTAAACAAAGTTTCATCATTTATGAACTGTCTACTATTTTTTATGATTGACACATTCGGTAGAAACATTTTGAAATATTTGTTGCTTGATGTTTATTTACGTAGATGATTGAACTTAGTCAACCATATTGCTTAGATCTTTTCTCAATTAGGATCATTCTCTTTGTAGTTTGTCGATTTGTTTTCCATGTATATCATTCTGTTATCAGTCACTGGGATAATTTTTATAGACATCCATTAGTGATACAAATGTTTTTTATGTAGTTGTCTGTGAATGTATACGTGCAACGGACTCTATGTGCTGTCTTCCAATACGTAACTTCAACAGATTAAAAAAAATATGAATAAGCTACTTGTATTTGCCGGATTTTTCTTTCTACGGAATATTTTCATGATCCGTGAATATATTACGCTTGCAGCTCTAACAGAGATAACTGCTCATGAAGTTTGCACACGCCTGTAACCATTTATTGGTTTAGATATATTATTATTATTATTATCTCTCTTCTAATCCCAATTATTCGGCAATGTTCTTTGACGCATGATCTGTTGTAATCTTTTATCTATCTTTCATTAGATTATTTTATTTGTAAATTAATTAGAAATACAATTGTACAGTTTAAGTAAATGATATTGTCGAAAAGTAAATATTCTTCTCTATATTATCCTAATATATAGTATTATTTAAATGTATTTTAGAAACTCCCACCTTCTATTGGCAATTTAGCTTCCATGTTTCATTTGAATGTAGATCAAAATCAACTAACTGAGTTGCCCGCTGAGGTAAGCAATTCTGTCATGATGTTTTGTTATCTTCTCACTGATGTTCTTGATAACAGCTAAATATTTGCATTTTATAATCCATTTATTTTCTCTTTTACTGCTGTATGGATCATATCCATTTATTATTGGTTTTACTTTTATGATAAGATTTGTTTTCATTGAAGCATTTCTTTACATACGTCTTGTGTCATTAAAGGCTAAACATGTAAATAAAACGAACATCATGAAAAATAGAAACGTACTTCACTTTCTAGGCATCTGTTGCCTAATATGGATAAACTGGATGTCGAAACCGTGTTGTCTGCTGGATAGAGCTTTGATATATGAATTAGGGTATATCATATCTCTATCCTGTCGAATGTTCTATTAGAACGAAGTTTCAAACGAAATACTCTTTTAGAAACTACGTTTTATTATTGTATCCGTAATTTATTAATGCTAGTCAAATTAATTTGTTTGTAAATTGCTACATATTTTTACAACGCCGTTTTTGAAATCCAGCACTTGCGTTTAGTTGTATTTAGGACTCGTTAGCTGGATGTATCTGCAGCTGTTCAAGCGTTCACTCTAAAGCTAGGGGCGGCCAAACCAAAACATGGCACAAATCCATGAAGTCACTCACAAATGGACTGAGTCATGTTGGTAGATGCAGACTACCTGGATGGGGTCGAGACCCTGAGTGACATGGCTCAAAACCGTTTGAAATGGCGCAGATGCATACATTCTTTGTGTTCTCTCAAGTCCTAACCTTTTGAAGTTCTCATCACCTCTATCTTTCTCTTTCTGAATATATCTCACTGAATTATACTTCTTGAATAACACCTTCGAACCCTAATCTATCCGATTACTTCTAATACTTATACTACCTCTACTACCATGAGATTTGAATTGACAATTATATCTCTGTGCTAATGTGGTATGGCAACTTGAACTGCTGTACTTATATGCAAAATTCTACGTTGCTGTTGATAATGGTGACCTGGCTGGGGTCCGCGAAACGATAGTAACCGATGGTTAGGGACCTTGAAAAAACATAGCTCGAAATCGTTTGCAATGATGCAGGTGCATCCACTCTTTGTGTTCTCTCAAATTCTAACCTTCTGAATTTTTAATCATCTCCATCTTTCGCTTTCTGAAGTTATATCACCGAATTATACTTCTCGAATAATATCTTGAAACACTAATCTTCTCCATTACCGCTAATACTTCTACTATTTCTACCACTGTTGGATTTGAACTGACAGTTGCGTTCCTATGCTGATGTGCTATGGCAACCTGAAGTGATGTACTGATGTACGAAGTTCTACGTTGTAATTTACTGACTGACTGTTGATCTGGTATGTGAGTTAATTAATATTAGCTAACATTAACATAACAATAGATTTAGTGATTCAACTTGTCTTATATGCTAAGATTCTTTACATGTAGTGTATTTATTGATTTTTTTTAAATTTTTTGTTCGTGTCGTTTTGTTTTCTTTGTTTCATATATTTTGTATATTTTACTTCACTTTCATTTTATTCTATGAATATTACTAGATTGGTCAATGTACATCACTTAATATTTTGTCTCTTCGAGAAAATAATTTGCATAGATTACCTGATGAAATTGGTAATTGTACACGTTTACGAGTTCTAGATGTTTCTGGCAATAGGTAGGTTCACATATATTTTTCACCAATTGTTATCATGTTTATAATGTCAATTATATACTATAATTGTGCAGTAGGAGTGAGTTAAAACAAAACACACCTGTCAATGACAAATTTATATAGAAGGCGTCCATATGCACGATAGCGGTTGTTGATATTTTGTTCAATTAACCATTTTTATATTCAGTAGCGTAACAATCAGAAATCGGTTTCGAAATGCACAAAATATGTTAAAGGGTTAGGATGCTAAATACTTCTCCTGTGTATAAAAGTTTTCCAAATATTAACCCTGGATATGTATATATATATACATTCAAAAGCTGTAACAATAATGTATCTAAAAAAAATCCATAAGGAAGCTTGCGGTATATCTATTGTTCATAATGAAATGTTAAAACCACGTACTTTAGACAATACATTTCATGTAATTCCACTTATTGACCGTGATCTTTAATCACAGACTTGAAAATCTAATTTTTCTTTCGTGTAACATTGATTAAATGTAAAAACTAAACAACAGAACACTTGTGAACACCAATTCAAAGTACCACTTATCTTTTATTTTTTTAAAATCTTTAATCCATATTTCTGTACTCACTTAGTTTTCTTCCGGTTATTTTCAATCACGACAATATTTAAATAATCATTTGCGTGTTTTCTCACAAGATAAATAACAATTCCTATTCAGATTTTCATATATTGACTGTTTCAATAAAATAACATTTGATTTTTATTTTATTTAAAGGAGATTATTCTTTCTCATTGGTTTTATTTTTCAGTTGTTTTATTTATTATTGATTGTTCATTTCCATGGCCTACGCATGTTATATTCTTGAAATTAATTTTTTTTTTCGTTCTTAAGACTTGATCGATTACCGTTTAGTTTATCAAAATGCTCATTAACAGCTTTATGGCTTTCACAGAATCAATCTCAACCAGTGATTACATTGCAAAGAGATATAGATCCTATAACACAAGAACAATATCTAACAATGTTATTTACTACCACAAGATCAACTTGACTCACGTGTTGAAACTGGTAAGGTCTAGTTTCCAAGTTCAATACGTTTTTTTTGGTGTTATTATTATTATTATCATTATTATTAATATTAGCACACTTCAATAGCATGTCATTTGGCTCAATGACTGAAATAATCGATACACTCTAATACACTAGTGAATGTTAATCCATATGAGAAGTTTTAACTTAGCATACATAATCTAGTCCAATCTTTTCACTTATCATGGTTATGGTATATGAATATGCTACTGTTACGGTGAACATTCATATATATATATATATATATAAATATATATATATAAATAGAATGCACATGCTAAAACAGAGATATATACCGAAATGGGCATCATCATTTTTAATGAAGCAAATAATTGCATCTCACATGCATGCCGCTAATGTTTTATTCACAAACTATAGGTTGACAGATTATGATAGAGACAGGTTTGTTTGGTTTATAGGAGGTGACTTTTGGTCATGAATAGTTTATGTATGCTTCTTTTTTTTATCCTGAAGTAAATTTATAATAATCTCATTTTAGGACCTATATTTAATATTTATGTACTATTCAAGTGTATATATATATATATATATATATATATATATATATATATATGAATTGGAGGGCGATAAAAAATCGTTAGTGTAGTTTGTTAGAAAGATTAGTTATTGTATGTTTCTTGTTGTTTGAAATGTGTAGAATAAAGAAAGGAATTTGTTACACATCTGATGAGGAAATGTAGGGATCAATAATAAAATATATGAGTAAGATTAGAAAAATTGTCAGTTATTTACAATTCCAGAGCTGTTTAGTCAGTCAATCATAAATATGTCAGTTCTCTAAGGGGTCTGTCAATACCTGAATAGTTCGTTGGTAATATTACAATATAACAAGATTTATCGCTGTACGACGCGAATATGAATCTTAAGTACGCCATGTTATCGATTGCGAATTGGTATGTAACCTAGATTTTGTACTTCCTATCGACCACTCCAACTGCCTTATAAATGACAATAGTAAATTTAGTGAAAATCAGTCCATTTTACGTTATTGCGCTGTAACAAGTAACAAACCTATTGTTGTTATGACCCAGCGGTTAGATGCAGAGCTTGGCAGGAAAAGAGGTCTTTGCTAATCGTATTCAACACAAGCCTTACTGTTACGCTCGTCTCTAGATATGCACCAACTATTACGAGTTCATCTTAGTCGAATAACGAGAACAAAACAATGAACCAGCTTCCAGGTAGGCTACTGTGATCCCTTGACCAAAAAATCTTGATATAGTGTAGAAAGTGTATTCTGCAGACACCCGGCCTGCACCACACAATAAATCCAAGCACTCAATTTGTGTTTGTTTATACTCTATAGATATGTCCTTGTGACAGTCACAAAAATAGTACACCAAAAATGACAAAGTAACCAATCACAGCCGAAGATTTTCCTGGTGAGAAATAAGATCACAAGGTCAACTGATTGGTCCATCAAATAAATCCAAAATAAAGATTTTTATCAAGCGAGTTCTTGGGATCTAACATCCCCAACACTTAACTGAGACTCCTTTTATAATAATGAATATTGAGATTGTGTCGATTTCGTGACCTGCATTAAGTACTTTAGAAGGTTAACTTATTTAACTGTCCATCTTCCTAGTCACATCAAGCAGTGTTAATGAGATAATTTGAAGAATACTTGCAAGGGGTTCATAGAATAAAAATTAATGCTGTTTGATTAGCTTCCGTTGCTTGTATTGATGACACAATAAATAACAAGATTGGCACTCAATATATCAGCAAACAATCCGAACATTCTTCCTTAATTTCGTTACTTATTAGTACGGGATGCTATCCTTTTACGTAAGTGTTAAATCGTAAATATTTTTTTATTTAAATAAGACAGATGAACAGTTGCAAGTCAGTAGCTAATACACAACAAGTGTTGCTGTAACAATTGTAGCTAGTTTATGGTGTTCATATTCGATTGGTAAACCAGACTTAGAAATAGAAGAACCCAGATAATCACTTTGAAGTTGATATATATATATATATATATATATATGTATATATATATATATATATATATATATTGAGAAACTCCAAGTAAATTGTATGTCCGAGAATTCTGCATTGATTGCCGGTTTTCTATTTTTTTTTAATGATTTTGAATATTAGTGGGCTAATTTTATCTTAGCTATTGATTGTCCAGCTACAATTTCAGCAACGGTAGTAGTGCGATCGATTTCAAACATTCTCTTCTACGAATATCTTGAATTTATGAGACATAGGATGTTCGTAGCTATGAAATATCTTTTTTTATCGATGTCAGTCAGTCAGTCAGTTGCAATGTAGAACTTCGTACGTATTTACATATGTTCAAGTTGCCACACCACATTAACACAGAGACGTAAATGTCAAATCAAATCCCATAGTGATAGAGATAGTAGATATATTAATGGTAATGACGAAGACTAGGGTTTGAAGATATTCTTCAAGAAGTATAATTCAGTGAGATAAGGTTAGAAAGACAAAAGTAGAGATGCTGACGATTCCAGAAGATTAGGATTTGAGAGAGCCCAACGAATGGATACACTTGCGCCATTGCAAACGATTTTGAGCCATGTCGTTCAAGGTCTCTAACCATTTTTATCGATGTGATTCTCTTTTGATGATGTTTTGCATCCTACTCTTTGTAGTGTGTTTCATAAGCTAAAATATTCTTTATTATCTATGAATAACAATTTAACAGGATCTCGTTTTTTAGAATATTTCGTTTTGTCCATCTGAAAGCAACCTTTTAGTACAACAAAGTTTTCAATTTCGAAAGTTTATTATTTACGCCGAAGGTAATATTAGGTCAGTCATACTCTGTAAGTAAAAGGTAATAATCGGAATTAAGACTTATTTCCTCTATATTCAGCCTTTCTTAACAGTGATGGGGTTTTATACATTGAAAATGTAACGATTCATCTATACAAAATCTAAAAACCTCATGAATGTTTAAATGAATTTACTTAGTCTTTCATTTATTTGGATCGGGTTAAATCCTGAAACAAATTATTTTTTGACTTCACTCTCTAGTTGTAATGATATAAATTCCGATGGTTTATCCTGATTCTTTCTTTTAGTTGCACTATGCTTATAAAATCTTCAACGAATCACCGATACTGCGTAATTAGGCAAAGATTTCTCGCTGTTGACGTCTAAATTCATCTTCATTACCTTAAATCAGTGTCGGCTGAAATGTTAGGAAACTCTGATAATTCATTGTAGGAAATGCAGATAAATAACTGGTAAACGTGTGAAGAAAGGAATCATGAAAATCCACTCATTTCATCCTCAGGTTCTTACTCACTTTCATCTTAACTCACGTTGGTGAAATAAGTCATTCTGTGCTGTATTTTATCGAATTTCATGTTAATGCATACCTGAAAAAGTAGAAGATATTTTGGTCACACCCACATAACTAAAATTAGTAACTGTTACGCCTGCACGTAAACACGTCAACTTGATATACTTGAACTACTACGAGTTTACATTAGTCAGCGAGGATCGAGGATCCGGCCCACGACGCGTCATACTACTCAAATCCGATTATCCCAGCCCCCCAATTTGAGTAAAAATAAGAAGACATGATATGAAGTAGAATATGTATTCTACAAGCATCCAGAAAGTACGAGGTCCGAATCCAGAAGAAAGTCAGTTTCCCAGGCTAGGGATCCGGAACCGGGTCCTGGTCCCGGTCATAAAACGTTACAGATAATGCGTATTTATACATTTTGGTCGAATAGGAAACAGCATCGAAGTCTGTGACATTGACAGTTAAGACGATCAATAGGAAGCAACATTTGAAGTGACAATGATAGTCAGGACAACCAATAAGAAACAACATTGGAGTATGTGACATTGATATCTAGGACGACCATAAAATTGACCAGTAGTAATTAACCAATAGGAATTGACCAATAATTCTCTTAGGATATTGGATGAATATCCTAACAGTATCCTCATCTACGTTCTAAGAAGCTATGCTTGATGCCCATAAAATTCGGAATATTTCACAGCTCCTTTTCTGTTAGGAGTTTTTCCTTAGTCACCGGTTACGATAACTCTTAAATTCTTATACTCATTAATTTTATATAATGACATTCCATTTTTACTAGTTTTTTTTCGATCATTAAACATTTGAACTTCGTTTGTTTTTTTTAAAATCGCAATTTGAAGGTACCCACTTTTTTTAATTATTTTTTTTCTCTTATATTCCCTTCTAGATCCAACTATGTCACCATCTGAATTAGATAGTTTTTCTACTTCATTAAATCCTAACAGCAAACCAAATCATGATTTACTTGATAATATCAGTACAGAAATAAATCATGCTTATGAGCCTGCAGATATGCATATCTCACCATCAAAATATGAATCAACCAAACCATCGATTTCGCCGTCATCAACATTAAATGATAATTTAACAATGACAAATACACTTAGTTCATTAAACAATCCTAATTCAAATAATCCTACAACGAAAAATTTACCCTATTTAAATCCATCTACTATTCATTCACCATCAAATGTAAATGGTCATTTAGATTCATCCTGTACATCATCAAATCATATAAATGATCTTTCTACTTCATCTACACATTCATCTTTATCTATACCACCAACATCTGTATCAACTCGTGTTCATTTCTCCGGTTCAGTGAAACCTGATGAAATGGTATGATAAGTAGTGTTGTTGTTTTTGTGTGTGTGTGTGTTTCAGAAAACAAAAGGTCATTGAATTATTATTATTATTATTTAATTTTTACTGAAAGTATATTGAAATGTGATTAAAATATTGAATTTTATGGATTGTATAAATATTGGCGTTTATTGACTTGAGTATACCCTTCCTTCATAGTGCTTTCTATTCTGGATTAATCAACTATAATGTGTATGGATAAAATAAGGTTTGATACTAGTTGTCTTTTCATATATAATTTGGTTATATAGTTTCCTTCTGTATATCAACGTGGCATCAAATGCCCTGGTATAACAGAGTAGAGAGATTCCTTTCTCCCTCTCGAAATGCTCTCATATAGTCACATGTGTATAACCATTGTCAGGAAAGTCCTACACACAGGCTTCTCACGGCAGCGTTGTTTTTTACGAAAAGAAAGTTCCCAGTACTTTAACCGGATTAGTGGGTACGTAGGATCCATCTAGGGGAGTTGGAAAACCTTCATTCCAAACGAATAGTGCACATGAACTCAGATTGATGACGGAACAAATGGCGTATAGATCTATTGTTGATCACTGGCTACCATGAAACTGCATCTCCTGACGTCGATCCACTGTCGTTTGGATTCAACCTCTATGTACCGCTCGAGGAATGGTCCCACAGCCTGCTTCGGTTTTTGCACTCGGACATTATCCTAACCCACCCACCAATTCAATAATTTGTGTAGTGCATGAATATGCAGATGCCATTTTGTACCAGTGTTTATGCATAAATAACTTAAGACCAGTGTTATTTTCAATCATGCTTATCTAAAAATATCTTTTTGTCTTCACAAACTCTCTTGTCCGTTCAATACTATACTTTTATTATTATATTGGTCTTCTTGAATAGTATGATAAAACTATCACTTCGTAGATGAAGTGTCTATATGCATAATAACTGGATAAAGTCCAACCTCGAACAGTTCCGTTGCACTGTTTTTCTACATCTGAACTAATGGTATAACACTATGTTTACTCAACGTTCAACCCTATGTTTTTAATAGTGTTCACTTCCATATCTGAATCTTCAACAGTATTTATCACTTTACTTACAATTCAGTTGATATTCAAAATCTTTTTTTATGGGATTTACTTTATTCTCATATTGTTATTATTCTATTTATTTATTATTGTTATTACTATTCTTCTTGTCATTCATAGGACAAGTCGGCCTCTAAAGGTTTCCCAAAAACACGTCATCCTCGTTCCAGTAGAAAAACTGCAGATAATCATCTTATTAGTGGTAAAGATGACTTAAATCAACACGGAAATGTAAGTTAATTTTATTGATTATTCACTGTGAAAAAAAGCGTTTTTCATGTACTTAGATTATCTGATTCACTTACTATTGTTTGGTAATTTTTCGAAAGTTTTAAAAACAACTTTAATAACATTTGAGTTTGATTCAAGTTTTTCCCTTCAATCAATACAACTCCATATGGAAAATATGTTACATCTCATTCATCTTAAATAAAATAATTTCAATGGTTTAATATAATGTAGTGTATAGTAGTTGGAGACGTTAGATCCTCAGAACTCATTTAGAAAAGATCTTAATTTCGTAATTTGATTTTGAAATTTCGGATTTTATGTTTTCACCCCAAAGACGCTTATTTTGACTTTCAGCCTGCATTTCGCACTCGGGAAATCCTTGACTCTCATTGGTTGATGGATTATCTTAGGACGCTATTTTGTGGCTCTCACTAAGGACGTTTTATCACTGTATAAATAAGTTGTGTACTTGCGAACTTCGTACTTTCTGGGTACCTGTGGAATACATTTCTCTACGTCTTATCAAGACCTCTTCCTGTGGTTAGTGTGGCCTGGTACGATTGGATTAGAATAGCTTATCGTGTCACTGCATCGTTGATCTTCGTTCAGTTTTAACTGAGTAAGGTGAACTCGTAACGAAATATCAACTGGAATTTCGCCACCTATTATTCATTCACTACTAACTATACGTGAACTAAATAAAAAAATTTGTTCTTAATAAATTCAGACAAATTTTTTATTTAACTTCATGTAGATATCAATTGTTGTTGAATTTCAGTTTGACATAGAATCATCTATTCTTCTCGAGTATTTATTCTAACAAAGCAACAAAGTTTTTTATCAAACCTAAATATCTGTCACCATCTTGTTGAAATAAGCTTCAAGTCAAGTCGGATTACTTTACTTAATCATAACAACTAATAAAGTCTTTTACTGTTTTTCCATATGTTGCTAACAAACTTACTTCTTAATTATCTGGTCACTTCGTATTTTATAATGATTGCAAAGGATAGCCTTGTTCATATTGAAACTTTCATTATTTTTTTGTTGACTTAAGGCGTTCATTCTAACCTTGACTGGATGTAAACTCTTTTTCGTCCAGTGATCATAATTCAATGTTAATATATTTAACATTGAATTATGATCACTGGACGAAAAAGAGTTTACATCCAGTCAAGGTTAGAATGAACGCCTTAAGTCAACAAAAAAATAATGAAAGTTTCAATATGAACAAGGCTATCCTTTGCAATCATTATAAAATACGAAGTGACCAGATAATTAAGAAGTAAGTTTGTTAGCAACATATGGAAAAACAGTAAAAGACTTTATTAGTTGTTATGATTAAGTAAAGTAATCCGACTTGACTTGAAGCTTATTTCAACAAGATGGTGACAGATATTTAGGTTTGATAAAAAACTTTGTTGCTTTGTTAGAATAAATACTCGAGAAGAATAGATGATTCTATGTCAAACTGAAATTCAACAACAATTGATATCTACATGAAGTTAAATAAAAAATTTGTCTGAATTTATTAAGAACAAATTTTTTTATTTAGTTCACGTATAGTTAGTAGTGAATGAATAATAGGTGGCGAAATTCCAGTTGATATTTCGTTACGAGTTCACCTTACTCAGTTAAAACTGAACGAAGATCAACGATGCAGTGACACGATAAGCTATTCTAATCCAATCGTACCAGGCCACACTAACCACAGGAAGAGGTCTTGATAAGACGTAGAGAAATGTATTCCACAGGTACCCAGAAAGTACGAAGTTCGCAAGTACACAACTTATTTATACAGTGATAAAACGTCCTTAGTGAGAGCCACAAAATAGCGTCCTAAGATAATCCATCAACCAATGAGAGTCAAGGATTTCCCGAGTGCGAAATGCAGGCTGAAAGTCAAATAAGCGTCTTTGGGGTGAAAACATAAAATCCGAAATTTCAAAATCAAATTACGAAATTAAGATCTTTTCTAAATGAGTTCTGAGGATCTAACGTCTCCAACTACTATACACTACATTATATTAAACCATTGAAATTATTTTATTTAAGATGAATGAGATGTAACATATTTTCCATATGGAGTTGTATTGATTGAAGGGAAAAACTTGAATCAAACTCAAATGTTATTAAAGTTGTTTTTAAAACTTTCGAAAAATTACCAAACAATAGTAAGTGAATCAGATAATCTAAGTACATGAAAAACGCTTTTTTTCACAGTGAATAATCAATAAAATTAACTTACATTTCCGTGTTGATTTAAGTCATCTTTACCACTAATAAGATGATTATCTGCAGTTTTTCTACTGGAACGAGGATGACGTGTTTTTGGGAAACCTTTAGAGGCCGACTTGTCCTATGAATGACAAGAAGAATAGTAATAACAATAATAAATAAATAGAATAATAACAATATGAGAATAAAGTAAATCCCATAAAAAAAGATTTTGAATATCAACTGAATTGTAAGTAAAGTGATAAATACTGTTGAAGATTCAGATATGGAAGTGAACACTATTAAAAACATAGGGTTGAACGTTGAGTAAACATAGTTGTTATACCATTAGTTCAGATGTAGAAAAACAGTGCAACGGAACTGTTCGAGGTTGGACTTTATCCAGTTATTATGCATATAGACACTTCATCTACGAAGTGATAGTTTTATCATACTATTCAAGAAGACCAATATAATAATAAAAGTATAGTATTGAACGGACAAGAGAGTTTGTGAAGACAAAAAGATATTTTTAGATAAGCATGATTGAAAATAACACTGGTCTTAAGTTATTTATGCATAAACACTGGTACAAAATGGCATCTGCATATTCATGCACTACACAAAATTATTGAATTGGTGGGTGGGTTAGGATAATGTCCGAGTGCAAAAACCGAAGCAGGCTGTGGGACCATTCCTCGAGCGGTACATAGAGGTTGAATCCAAACGACAGTGGATCGACGTCAGGAGATGCAGTTTCATGGTAGCCAGTGATCAACAATAGATCTATACGCCATTTGTTCCGTCATCAATCTGAGTTCATGTGCACTATTCGTTTGGAATGAAGGTTTTCCAACTCCCCTAGATGGATCCTACGTACCCACTAATCCGGTTAAAGTACTGGGAACTTTCTTTTCGTAAAAAACAACGCTGCCGTGAGAAGCCTGTGTGTAGGACTTTCCTGACAATGGTTATACACATGTGACTATATGAGAGCATTTCGAGAGGGAGAAAGGAATCTCTCTACTCTGTTATACCAGGGCATTTGATGCCACGTTGATATACAGAAGGAAACTATATAACCAAATTATATATGAAAAGACAACTAGTATCAAACCTTATTTTATCCATACACATTATAGTTGATTAATCCAGAATAGAAAGCACTATGAAGGAAGGGTATACTCAAGTCAATAAACGCCAATATTTATACAATCCATAAAATTCAATATTTTAATCACATTTCAATATACTTTCAGTAAAAATTAAATAATAATAATAATAATTCAATGACCTTTTGTTTTCTGAAACACACACACACACAAAAACAACAACACTACTTATCATACCATTTCATCAGGTTTCACTGAACCGGAGAAATGAACACGAGTTGATACAGATGTTGGTGGTATAGATAAAGATGAATGTGTAGATGAAGTAGAAAGATCATTTATATGATTTGATGATGTACAGGATGAATCTAAATGACCATTTACATTTGATGGTGAATGAATAGTAGATGGATTTAAATAGGGTAAATTTTCGTTGTAGGATTATTTGAATTAGGATTGTTTAATGAACTAAGTGTATTTGTCATTGTTAAATTATCATTTAATGTTGATGACGGCGAAATCGATGGTTTGGTTGATTCATATTTTGATGGTGAGATATGCATATCTGCAGGCTCATAAGCATGATTTATTTCTGTACTGATATTATCAAGTAAATCATGATTTGGTTTGCTGTTAGGATTTAATGAAGTAGAAAAACTATCTAATTCAGATGGTGACATAGTTGGATCTAGAAGGGAATATAAGAGAAAAAAAATAATTAAAAAAAGTGGGTACCTTCAAATTGCGATTTTAAAAAAAAACAAACGAAGTTCAAATGTTTAATGATCGAAAAAAAACTAGTAAAAATGGAATGTCATTATATAAAATTAATGAGTATAAGAATTTAAGAGTTATCGTAACCGGTGACTAAGGAAAAACTCCTAACAGAAAAGGAGCTGTGAAATATTCCGAATTTTATGGGCATCAAGCATAGCTTCTTAGAACGTAGATGAGGATACTGTTAGGATATTCATCCAATATCCTAAGAGAATTATTGGTCAATTCCTATTGGTTAATTACTACTGGTCAATTTTATGGTTGTCCTAGATATCAATGTCACATACTCCAATGTTGTTTCTTATTGGTTGTCCTGACTATCATTGTCACTTCAAATGTTGCTTCCTACTGATCGTCTTAACTGTCAATGTCACAGACTTCGATGCTGTTTCCTATTCGACCAAAATGTATAAATACGCATTATCTGTAACGTTTTATGACCGGGACCAGGACCCGGTCCCGGATCTCTAGTCTGGGATCCTGATTCTTTTCTGGATTCGGACCCCGTACTTTCTGGATGCTTGTAGAATACAGGTTCTACTTCATATCACGTCTTCTTATTTTAACTAAATTTGGGGGGCTGGGATAATCGGATTTGAGTAGTATGTCGTGTCGCCGGATCCTCGATCCTCGCTGACTAAGGTAAACTCGTAGTAGTTCGAGTATATCAAGTTGACGTGTTTACGTGCAGGCGTAACAGTTACTAATTTTAGTTATGTGGGTGTGACCAAAATATCTTCTACTTTTTCAGGTATGCATTAACATGAAATTCGATAAAATACAGCACAGAATGACTTATTTCACCAACGTGAGTTAAGATGAAAGTGAGTAAGAACCTGAGGATGAAATGAGTGGATTTTCATGATTCCTTTCTTCACACGTTTACCAGTTATTTATCTGCATTTCCTACAATGAATTATCAGAGTTTCCTAACATTTCAGCCGACACTGATTTAAGGTAATGAAGATGAATTTAGACGTCAACAGCGAGAAATCTTTGCCTAATTACGCAGTATCGGTGATTCGTTGAAGATTTTATAAGCATAGTGCAACTAAAAGAAAGAATCAGGATAAACCATCGGAATTTATATCATTACAACTAGAGAGTGAAGTCAAAAAATAATTTGTTTCAGGATTTAACCCGATCCAAATAAATGAAAGACTAAGTAAATTCATTTAAACATTCATGAGGTTTTTAGATTTTGTATAGATGAATCGTTACATTTTCAATGTATAAAACCCCATCACTGTTAAGAAAGGCTGAATATAGAGGAAATAAGTCTTAATTCCGATTATTACCTTTTACTTACAGAGTATGACTGACCTAATATTACCTTCGGCGTAAATAATAAACTTTCGAAATTGAAAACTTTGTTGTACTAAAAGGTTGCTTTCAGATGGACAAAACGAAATATTCTAAAAAACGAGATCCTGTTAAATTGTTATTCATAGATAATAAAGAATATTTTAGCTTATGAAACACACTACAAAGAGTAGGATGCAAAACATCATCAAAAGAGAATCACATCGATAAAAATGGTTAGAGACCTTGAACGACATGGCTCAAAATCGTTTGCAATGGCGCAAGTGTATCCATTCGTTGAGCTATCTCAAATCCTAATCTTTCGGAATCGTCAGCACCTCTACAGTTGTCTTGCTAACCTTATCTTACTGAATTATACTTCTTGAATAATATCTTCAAACCCTAGTCTTCTTCATTACCATTAATATCTCTACTATCTTTATCACTATGGGATTTGATTTGACATTTGCGTCTCTGTGTTAATGTGGTGTGGCAACTTGAACATATGTAAATACGTACGAAGTTCTACATTGCAACTGACTGACTGACTGACATCGATAAAAAAAAGATATTTCATAGCTACGAACATCCTATGTCTCATAAATTCAAGATATTCGTAGAAGAGAATGTTTGAAATCGATCGCACTACTACCGTTGCTGAAATTGTAGCTGGACAATCAATAGCTAAGATAAAATTAGCCCACTAATATTCAAAATCATTAAAAAAAAATAGAAAACCGGCAATCAATGCAGAATTCTCGGACATACAATTTACTTGGAGTTTCTCAATATATATATATATATATATACATATATATATATATATATATATATATCAACTTCAAAGTGATTATCTGGGTTCTTCTATTTCTAAGTCTGGTTTACCAATCGAATATGAACACCATAAACTAGCTACAATTGTTACAGCAACACTTGTTGTGTATTAGCTACTGACTTGCAACTGTTCATCTGTCTTATTTAAATAAAAAAATATTTACGATTTAACACTTACGTAAAAGGATAGCATCCCGTACTAATAAGTAACGAAATTAAGGAAGAATGTTCGGATTGTTTGCTGATATATTGAGTGCCAATCTTGTTATTTATTGTGTCATCAATACAAGCAACGGAAGCTAATCAAACAGCATTAATTTTTATTCTATGAACCCCTTGCAAGTATTCTTCAAATTATCTCATTAACACTGCTTGATGTGACTAGGAAGATGGACAGTTAAATAAGTTAACCTTCTAAAGTACTTAATGCAGGTCACGAAATCGACACAATCTCAATATTCATTATTATAAAAGGAGTCTCAGTTAAGTGTTGGGGATGTTAGATCCCAAGAACTCGCTTGATAAAAATCTTTATTTTGGATTTATTTGATGGACCAATCAGTTGACCTTGTGATCTTATTTCCCACCAGGAAAATCCTTGGCTGTGATTGGTTACTGTGTCGTTTTAGTGTGCTATTTTTGTGACTGTCACAAGGACGTTTCTATAGAGTATAAATAAACGCAAATTGAGTGCTTGGATTCATTGTGTGTGCTGGCTGGGTGTTTGAAGAATACAATTTCTACACTATATCAAGACTTCTTGCTGATACCCTTTGGTCAAGAGATCACAGTAGCCTACCTGGACACTGGTTCATTGTTTTGTTCTCGTTATTCGACTAAGATGAACTCGTAATAGTTGGTGCATATCTAGAGACGAGCGTAACAGTAAGGCTTGTGTTGAATACGATTAGCAAAGACCTCTTTTCCTGCCAAGCTCTGCATCTAACGCTGGGTCATAACAACAATAGGTTTGTTACTTGTTACAGCGCAAAAACGTAAAATGGAATGATTTTCACTAAATTTACTATTGTCATTTATAAGGCAGTTGGAGTGGTCGATAGGAAGTACAAAATCTAGGTTACATACCAATTCGCAATCGATAACATGGCGTACTTAAGATTCATATTCGCGTCGTACAGCGATAAAACTTGTTATATTGTAATATTACCAACGAACTATTCAGGTATTGACAGACCCCTTAGAGAACTGACATATTTATGATTGACTGACTAACAGCTCTGTAACGAATCAATTGTAAATAACTGACAATTTTTCTAATCTTACTCATATATTTTATTATTGATCCCTACATTTCCTCATCAGATGTGTAACAAATTCCTTTCTTTATTCTACACATTTCAAACAACAAGAAACATACAATAACTAATCTTTCTAACAAACTACACTAACGATTTTTATCGCCCTCCAATTCATATATATATATATATATATATATATATATATATATATACACTTGAATAGTACATAAATATTAAATATAGGTCCTAAAATGAGATTATTATAAATTTACTTCAGGATAAAAAAAAGAAGCATACATAAACTATTCATGACCAAAAGTCACCTCCTATAAACCAAACAAACTGTCTCTATCATAATCTGTCAACCTATAGTTTGTGAATAAAACATTAGCGGCATGCATGTGAGATGCAATTATTTGCTTCATTAAAAATGATGATGCCCATTTCGGTATATATCTCTGTTTAGCATGTGCATTTATATATATATATATATATATATATATATATATATATATATATATATATATATATATATATATATATATATATATGAATGTTCACTGTAACAGTAGCATATTCATATACCATAACCATGATAAGTGAAAAGATTGGACTAGATTATGTATGCTAAGTTAAAACTTCTCATATGGATTAACATTCACTAGTGTATTAGAGTGTATCGATTATTTCAGTCATTGAGCCAAATGACATGCTATTGAAGTGTGCTAATATTAATAATAATGATAATAATAATAATAACACCAAAAAAAACGTATTGAACTTGGAAACTAGACCTTACCAGTTTCAACACGTGAGTCAAGTTGATCTTGTGGTAGTAAATAACATGTTAGATATTGTTCTTGTGTTATAGGATCTATATCTCTTTGCAATGTAATCACTGGTTGAGATTGATTCTGTGAAAGCCATAAAGCTGTTAATGAGCATTTTGATAAACTAAACGGTAATCGATCAAGTCTTAAGAACGAAAAAAAAAATTAATTTCAAGAATATAACATGCGTAGGCCATGGAAATGAACAATCAATAATAAATAAAACAACTGAAAAATAAAACCAATGAGAAAGAATAATCTCCTTTAAATAAAATAAAAATCAAATGTTATTTTATTGAAACAGTCAATATATGAAAAACTGAATAGGAATTGTTATTTATCTTGTGAGAAAACACGCAAATGATTATTTAAATATTGTCGTGATTGAAAATAACCGGAAGAAAACTAAGTGAGTACAGAAATATGGATTAAAGATTTTAAAAAAATAAAAGATAAGTGGTACTTTGAATTGGTGTTCACAAGTGTTCTGTTGTTTAGTTTTTACATTTAATCAATGTTACACGAAAGAAAAATTAGATTTTCAAGTCTGTGATTAAAGATCACGGTCAATAAGTGGAATTACATGAAATGTATTGTCTAAAGTACGTGGTTTTAACATTTCATTATGAACAATAGATATACCGCAAGCTTCCTTATGGATTTATTTTAGATACATTATTGTTACAGCTTTTGAATGTATATATATATACATATCCAGGGTTAATATTTGGAAAACTTTTATACACAGGAGAAGTATTTAGCATCCTAACCCTTTAACATATTTTGTGCATTTCGAAACCGATTTCTGATTGTTACGCTACTGAATATAAAAATGGTTAATTGAACAAAATATCAACAACCGCTATCGTGCATATGGACGCCTTCTATATAAATTTGTCATTGACAGGTGTGTTTTGTTTTAACTCACTCCTACTGCACAATTATAGTATATAATTGACATTATAAACATGATAACAATTGGTGAAAAATATATGTGAACCTACCTATTGCCAGAAACATCTAGAACTCGTAAACGTGTACAATTACCAATTTCATCAGGTAATCTATGCAAATTATTTTCTCGAAGAGACAAAATATTAAGTGATGTACATTGACCAATCTAGTAATATTCATAGAATAAAATGAAAGTGAAGTAAAATATACAAAATATATGAAACAAAGAAAACAAAACGACACGAACAAAAAATTTAAAAAAAATCAATAAATACACTACATGTAAAGAATCTTAGCATATAAGACAAGTTGAATCACTAAATCTATTGTTATGTTAATGTTAGCTAATATTAATTAACTCACATACCAGATCAACAGTCAGTCAGTAAATTACAACGTAGAACTTCGTACATCAGTACATCACTTCAGGTTGCCATAGCACATCAGCATAGGAACGCAACTGTCAGTTCAAATCCAACAGTGGTAGAAATAGTAGAAGTATTAGCGGTAATGGAGAAGATTAGTGTTTCAAGATATTATTCGAGAAGTATAATTCGGTGATATAACTTCAGAAAGCGAAAGATGGAGATGATTAAAAATTCAGAAGGTTAGAATTTGAGAGAACACAAAGAGTGGATGCACCTGCATCATTGCAAACGATTTCGAGCTATGTTTTTTCAAGGTCCCTAACCATCGGTTACTATCGTTTCGCGGACCCCAGCCAGGTCACCATTATCAACAGCAACGTAGAATTTTGCATATAAGTACAGCAGTTCAAATTGTCATACCACATTAGCACTGAGATATAATAGTCAATTCAAATCCCATGGTAGTAGAGTTAGTAAAACTATTGGAAGCAATCGGAGAGATTAGAGTTCGAAGGTGTTATTCAAGAAGTATAATTCAGTGAGATATATTCAGAAAGAGAAAGATAGAGGTGATGAGAACTTCAAAAGGTTAGGACTTGAGAGAACACAAAGAATGTATGCATCTGCGCCATTTCAAACGGTTTTGAGCCATGTCACTCAGGGTCTCGACCCCATCCAGGTAGTCTGCATCTACCAACATGACTCAGTCCATTTGTGAGTGACTTCATGGATTTGTGCCATGTTTTGGTTTGGCCGCCCCTAGCTTTAGAGTGAACGCTTGAACAGCTGCAGATACATCCAGCTAACGAGTCCTAAATACAACTAAACGCAAGTGCTGGATTTCAAAAACGGCGTTGTAAAAATATGTAGCAATTTACAAACAAATTAATTTGACTAGCATTAATAAATTACGGATACAATAATAAAACGTAGTTTCTAAAAGAGTATTTCGTTTGAAACTTCGTTCTAATAGAACATTCGACAGGATAGAGATATGATATACCCTAATTCATATATCAAAGCTCTATCCAGCAGACAACACGGTTTCGACATCCAGTTTATCCATATTAGGCAACAGATGCCTAGAAAGTGAAGTACGTTTCTATTTTTCATGATGTTCGTTTTATTTACATGTTTAGCCTTTAATGACACAAGACGTATGTAAAGAAATGCTTCAATGAAAACAAATCTTATCATAAAAGTAAAACCAATAATAAATGGATATGATCCATACAGCAGTAAAAGAGAAAATAAATGGATTATAAAATGCAAATATTTAGCTGTTATCAAGAACATCAGTGAGAAGATAACAAAACATCATGACAGAATTGCTTACCTCAGCGGGCAACTCAGTTAGTTGATTTTGATCTACATTCAAATGAAACATGGAAGCTAAATTGCCAATAGAAGGTGGGAGTTTCTAAAATACATTTAAATAATACTATATATTAGGATAATATAGAGAAGAATATTTACTTTTCGACAATATCATTTACTTAAACTGTACAATTGTATTTCTAATTAATTTACAAATAAAATAATCTAATGAAAGATAGATAAAAGATTACAACAGATCATGCGTCAAAGAACATTGCCGAATAATTGGGATTAGAAGAGAGATAATAATAATAATAATATATCTAAACCAATAAATGGTTACAGGCGTGTGCAAACTTCATGAGCAGTTATCTCTGTTAGAGCTGCAAGCGTAATATATTCACGGATCATGAAAATATTCCGTAGAAAGAAAAATCCGGCAAATACAAGTAGCTTATTCATATTTTTTTTAATCTGTTGAAGTTACGTATTGGAAGACAGCACATAGAGTCCGTTGCACGTATACATTCACAGACAACTACATAAAAAACATTTGTATCACTAATGGATGTCTATAAAAATTATCCCAGTGACTGATAACAGAATGATATACATGGAAAACAAATCGACAAACTACAAAGAGAATGATCCTAATTGAGAAAAGATCTAAGCAATATGGTTGACTAAGTTCAATCATCTACGTAAATAAACATCAAGCAACAAATATTTCAAAATGTTTCTACCGAATGTGTCAATCATAAAAAATAGTAGACAGTTCATAAATGATGAAACTTTGTTTAACTGCAAGAAACATATTTGTGTACGTGGTAGGTAATCAAGAAAATCTTAAAATTATCACAATGTGTTAGTGGCTAATTTCCTAATCCAATCAGCGCCTGATCGATTCTTGGAGAACAGGGTAGTAAATTCTCGTGTTGTTAGCTGCACTCTGATTGGCTAAATCTAATCCAGTCGATCACGTGAATTACTATCCAGAAGCTTCTTATGTAAATACTATTAAAAAACTAACGTTGTATCTATTTTTGCCTTCTCCTTCGGCTTCTTATTTCCATTTAACCTTGCTATTTGGAATATAATCTTTTCCTGTTCCACCGTGTTTCGATTCTTTGGAACTTGTTTAGTGTATTGTGGTCAGAGAATACTAAGCAATAGGAATTAGTTTGGAATTATCTAAGCAAGCGTTACAACACAATGAAAGAAAAAAAAATCCTAAAACAATCACATAGTAACGAAGTGTCAAGTGTAACAATCGGACACAACCATGACGATGAATTTAATCTGAACGAATATTCATGTTACAGCCTACTTGAATAAATTTGGCACAAAGATCAAATATACTTCACTCATATGTCACATACGCACATTTAAACAAAAACTTATTTTTATCTATAAAGCTGTTATAAAAACGGAATCAATACAGTTTATTTCTATAGAATTATGGTAACTTAATTTCAGTACACATATATATTCAAGAGATTAACGATTGTACCTACACAAATTTGTATTGTGCTATATACGTACATATGTATAAGCAATCAAAATGTGTGATTGACAAATTGATATAAACTGATTTCGATTGAGAGTAACATATGATTTACTTAATCAGAGAGTTTCTTTTTCCTGCAACTTTGACACATAGTGTTATGTAGTTTATTCCCTTTACGAACTTGACTAAAGTCACAAAATAACAACGGAGACGGAATAAGAAAGACATCCGCATTTTGTTCTCTTACAATTGCTCTAATTATTATGTTAAGCTGGCTTTTGACTGAGTGTTTAGGAAATCAGTAGCAGAATATCAATGAAGTTAAAAAGTTTACATTATTTTCAACAGTGCCTGAATCATGGCTGCTTCACTCACCAAATATTTGAAGCTTTACGTGCACGTATACTTCCTTCGTCAGAAAATCTACCACGTGTCACTTAATCCTAAATCCCATACACCAAAGAAATTATCTCTAAACTCAAAATTGAATCTTTTGCTTTTGATTGAATTGTTATGCAATTAAATATCGTATATTTGAACCAAACTGCTAAATTACATTCAAAATTTTCAGTTAACCCTAATCAGCCTAAAAAAACAAATTAAAAGTATTAACATATACTTACAGAAAGAAAATTTTCAGTCAAGTATAATTCTTGTAAACTTGAACAGCTGAAATCAACAGAAGAAAGGTATATTTTTGATAAAGAAAAATCAGTGTTAAGTATTGAACATAACCAAAATGATAAATTACAATTTAATAAAATAAAATAGAAAGATTGGTACCACAACAATAAAAAGTAATAATTCAAAGGGATCGCGTTAGAAAGAAATTTTACACATAGTTTAGTGGTTTCCCATTAATGAATTTCGAAACTAAATGTTACTTCAACTACGCCGGTATATTCAGTCCGGTAGTATCATAATAGCCAATACAGATAAACGTATCTCAGAGTCTAGTACATGAACGTGTAATAGGTTCGCTTGATGAGAAAAATATCTCATATCAGTTGAGTTTCAACCAAGCTTGTGTGGGTGTTATCCATCATTATTTATCACGAACGTTACAGTATTGAGAAGTAATTATGGATTTAACTACAGGAGAATTGGATAAAGTCAGGGATTAACAGTGCATTACATTATATGAAGAATGAATAGAAGAACATATCCTCAACTAATAAAGCATTTTTGGTTACTATTGTATTTAAATAAAGATTCGAACTCTCAACTGCCCAAAGGATATTATACAGTAGCAACATCGAAAAGGAACAACAAAATAGTCCATAACATTAATTAAAACATTTGAGAAAGACATACTGAATGCATAACTCAACTGTTGCATTATCAGTGGTCAGTCAACCGATGATTTTTAACTTTCCACTCAATACTCATTTAATAGAAACTATTCAAGTTTAAGCTTGGTATAGATACTTACAAATTCATTCATATCTCGAAGAATCGTCAGTATGTGACACTGAGATCAATTAAAAGCCTGTACTCCTAATGGAATATATCTTATGCCCAGAACAACCCATCCACACACTGTTAATGATCTCGCTTATTCGTATTCTCGCTATCTTACTGGTTAGTATTCTTCGACATTGTACAATGTTCAACTGGTCCCCAAAATCAGAACAGGTGGTTCATCATATCCTAACAAACTAAGCTGAATACAAAGGAATCATTGTAATGAAAACGCTACTATATTTACAATCTTTACACAAGAATGTTCTTGAACCTTCTCTAACTATTTGCTAGTGCTAATCGCGCATTCTTAGACAAATGACATGCCTCAATTTAATCCCTGCATTGGGCATGCTTTAATCTAATATATATATGTATATATATATATATATATATATATATTCTGCTAATAGATGCAGATCCGAACAACAATGAACACAATTAATGAAAACCGAAAAGTTATTTATTAAATCAGGATACCAAGCAACTACTTAGCAACGGAACTCTAATAGTCAATCATGTTTCCAAGTTTATACTATTGAACGATCTTGTGTCTAGTCTAATGATGAAAATCACATGCCAAACTGATTAATGCAGAGAAATAAATATCACCAACAAAATCATGAATACATCTGCCAAAAAAACTGTTCTTTTAGTAGAAATAAAAATTTTTAAAAATGATCAAAAGTATAATAAAACGAAAAACGATGAAACATCACAGGAAAATAGAAAAAAAAGTCACATGACAATCAAGTAACAGTGAAATCTAACCAATGCAAACATATTAACAGAGGGAGGTATTTTATGTATAAATGTACCAGTGACTGGTTTGTAATACAACAACAATACATTGCATGAATTGAATATAAAAGTAGACACCTGTGGAAATAGCACACAATAGTTAAAGTTAATAAGTGTAAACATAAAAAAAAACAACGATCTAAGCAACCTGAAACCTGGCACAAATGTGTATGATTTTAAAGTGTCAGAATTTACATCAGTACACAGTGAAAACTGACATGAAGAAAACAGAATCGAAATAAATATCTTATATATTTACTTAATTACGCCTTTTACCCCCCAATGGAGCAATAAATAACAGTACAACAAAATAATTTAAAAAAATAAAGCAGCCTGTTTACAGGATGGAATGACCACACACTATAAATGATCGACAATCAGGAGCAACTTTTATTACTCTCCGTATATATATATATATATATATATATATATATATATATATATACATATATATACAGGTGTAATTTTCGACTTACTTTCCTATAGTCGGTGTCACCGTAAGCAGTCGATTTTGATTGAGTTTTAGAATAATCAACTTTTTCAAATCACCTTGAAAATGAAAATAATGATAATAGATGGAAAAAATTTAATTAGAACTAACATGACGCTTAAGGAATCTGTATACATATAAAAACAAATGAAATTCAAGCATATTTTATCTTTAATGACACACTACAAATTTTTTTGCTTGTTTACATTCACGACTACTGAATATATATATATATATATATATATATATATATATATATATATATATATATATATATATATATATATTATTAAGCAAACTTTTGTATTACCAATATGATAATCTGAGTAGAATATGCTAACTTCAAAAGGTGACATATCTTCCGACTGACTGAACATGATTCTTCCAAACGCTTTCAAAGGAACATTGACTGCAGCTCTGACGATGTTGTTCCTTACTGGATCTAAATTTACCAAGACCTCAAACAACTAAGTTCTTTAATATTTATTTGTCGATTTATCTACTCTGGTAGAGCAAGGTATACTAGTTGTTCGATAAAACTTTTTCCAAGAGCGTTTAGACGATACAAATCATGAAATCAAAAGATTCATTTCACGGTTCTCTACAAATTGACTACAAGCCTGTCAAAAAACGATATGCTTATTCTCTTTGGTTTGTTAAAGCCCTTGTATAAATAAAGAAACATGAACTATGCATAAAAAAAAACCTTGCTCATCATCATATCTTACTATGTAATTAACCAGTAAAATGTTTGATTACAAAGTATGTTTTATGTCTTATTTTTACCTTATACAAATCATTCTCACTGTCTGTTCAGTTGTTGAATTCAAAATCCAATCAAACTATCATTCGCATGAAAATTTCTAATACGATTTATTTCCAAAACTAACATCGTCATATTGTGTAACTCGATTCCACAGTTATCGTTTTCGTTTTTGGTTCAACTTTTAAAAACGAGTGCACATTATTGAATTTTGTTGTTATAACTGATCATTGTTATCATAAATCATCCCCGTTAAATTATAAATATTCCATGTTAGTGATAATGTAGTAATAATTAGATTAGCTCAAATCTAGAAACATCGTTCTATTCATTATATCTTTTCCCTTGTGTAATCTAATCCCAATCAGAAGTGGTCAGATGAAAAGGCTATTCGATGACCATCAAAAAATGTCTTAAAGAACGGATACAGATCGTTAGTTCAAAAAAATGGCTTCTTGTTCTAAGATGGAATATATATATATATATATATATATATATATATATATATATATATAAACGAGTATCCGTACATATGGTTCGGCAGCCAAATATACTTTCTCTTCTGTTCGTGCTTCCTCGCTCAAGTAGCCAGTTTGGGGATGTGTATCACAATTAGACCTTGGATGCCGCACGTCATAACGAAAATCTAGTTTTTTTAGTGCATCAATTCGAATCATCGGTATGCTTACTTATTGTCTATCAGATACGATTGCAGATATAAGAATGAAAATGCCTAACGACAGAATATTAAAATAAGGATCTTCTGTACAGAATAATTAGGTGACCATAATGTCATATAATTATGTTGAACAGATACGAAATATTAGTAAAAATAAAACTGAGTGAGTTACATCATCAATAGTAGCAAAAATAAACTACAATTTATAGTTATACAGTTTCTTACCTAAGCCATTCGGTAAATGTGTTATAGTATTTTGTGATAAATTTAAGTCCGACAATGAAACCAATCCTGAAATGCTTTCAGGTAGAGAAGAAATAAGGTTTTCTGATAGATCCAATTGCTGTAAATTCCCAAGATTTCCCAGCTCCTTAAAGTTTGGTTTTTTCACACACCAAAACACAAATTCAATGTGAATCAAAGTGAAAATAATTGAAATATAATAGTTTATATACTACGATTTACAGCTTATCCTTGTTATTATGTAAGAGAAATGTATGTGCAATACAATGGTGAAAAGAGGCAATAACACAAGAAACACAAATATCTAGCTTTTCCCACGCTACCATTCTTATTAGTGGTTGGAATCAGTTGGTGACACAGCTCGGAATCAGTCATAATGGAGCGGATGCATCATCTCTGCCTTCCATTGGATCGTAAGTTTTAAAATGATCTTATTCGGTAAATTCATTCTTTTGTTCTCTCGAAACGTTTTGTTTACACTCAATTTTTTTTTGCACCTCTGACCTTTCTTACTTCTTTTGTTATTCTACTATTTATCTACTTCACTTAAACAGAACTGATAACGCGTAAATTCTTAAAACAGAAAGCACACAGATACATATAGGATTTAATACAACAGTACTGTCTGCAATGGTTATTAAGAATAAAACACTATGTAGAGAATCTTTATTCACGTAGGTAGGATGTTGTTCATATTAGGCACATCTAATTAGTATTTTCACGGTTAAGAAGTAACATAATGTTAAACCATAGAAGACCTTGCGGAATACTTTAGGTGATCATTTGAATTCCACATCACAGACAGTGAAGATTCAGTTAAGGATAATTTATCTTCACAATTCGGTCTCTATTTTGTTACGAATTACTTTGAGGTTAACGAAGCTTACGGGAAATTCTGAAACCGTGTACTTAGATAAGCTTGTTGGACAATCTGTGGATGGAAAGCCTTTCCAAGCGACATAGCATCAAAGTAATCGAACCATACTAACTATGAAGTAGTAACTGTAGAAACAATATATAGTCAGCACCGAAATTTCCATGTTGTTTGATTAGTCTACAAAAGGTTTTTAAATTATGGCGAAAAACTTATAAATGCGACAGCATAAACAGTACGGAGACTTAATAACGTGAAGAAACAAAATTATTAATATTCCAGCAGCCAACATCATACATTGTTACAAATCTGCCCTGAGTTTTATCCATAAGTCTCTATACAAAACCCATGAAACAAAACAATTGATTGACATACTGAGCTGAATGGTCATTCACATTTGTAATATTGTAAAGTGAAATAATGATTTGTATTGTAAGCATTGTCGTGTGACCTAAAAGTATGTCGATCAGATTAGACACACATTTAAGCACTACAGTACGAAAAACTAGCAAAGTAAAATACTAGTGATAATTATATGAAATACTAATAGAGGACCAAAAAAACAGAAGACAAGCAGTTACTATGACAGAGGTAACAAAAAAGTATAGAATAAAAGAAAAGCAAGGTAAAATGTACATTCACTCATTGGATTGTAATTAAGGTTCAATCAAGTCAGGTCAATAAAAGTATCCAATGGAGGATTCCTAATATTTCAAAAACTTTAGTGTATCTGAGAAATGTAATCCAGAATGGTATATTAAAAAAACATGATATATGCAGCTATTTTAAAAATAGGGCAAATTAACAGCCAAATACAAACACGTTGATTGAATGAAACAGGTGTTAGGTAATGAAATCAAAATATATATAAGATTTAAAAAGGAGAATGAACATTTCCAAGAAAAGAATCAGCAAATCAATTTTACTCTTAGTACATTAGATAATAAATGTCACACATGCCATAAACAAATATAGATATATCTGTATTAGACTATGATACTATACTTCAGTATGATGGAAAGAAATTGGCAAAAACATAGAGCAAAGGCTAAGACTAATGGAAAATAATTTAAAGTAAATGAATGAAATTAGAGAATGAACAGAATCAGGCAATGGCACGTTTATAGCTTAGGAGAAAATAATAAATAAGTACACCTGAGCCAGTGCGATCAACTAGCACTATGACTGAACTAGTACAGTTTATTTAGCATTAATCAATAACTGTCGAGAATCAAATATTACGTCACATTGATCAGATAACTTTATACTATAAATAACTCCGTTTTTACAGACACAAAAGATATTAAGTTTCCACTAATATGTTAATTTAAGAAATGATAATTTTATTAGAACTAATATCTTACTTCAGGTAATGATCTCAGTTCATTATCATCTATCCATAATTCGCTCAATTGGGAGAGTTGGCCAATTACGGGAGACTGAATGAAAATGAAAAGTAAATCTTAAAAAACAAACTTTTATAAACATAAATATATGTATATATATACATTAGTTTTTAGGAAATACTATTATACCTTTTGCCTATTAGTTTGAAGGATGTGAAGATATTGGCTAAACAGTACATTAAATACCCATCGAATACAAGTTCATAACTTGCGTACACCTCTTTTCAGCAGTTGTCCTGTTATTACTAAACCCGGTATTGTGGTCAGGAGGGAATACAAATAAATCTGAAGCAGGTGATAAGATGTAGTTTTCTTTGTAATCTGTAACTAAGTTCACATGTTTCACGTATGTCGGAAAGAAACACTGGATTTTAAAATGAGCAAACAATTTAGACTCCACAAATTTATAATTTGAAGCGATTTGTTTAAACGATTAAACAATGGAAACAAACTCACCAACTCTTGAAACTCATTGGCACCAAGATCAAGAAACTCCAAATGAATAAGATCAGCGAATGAGTCTGGTATTGACTTGAGACAATTATCACGAAGTTCTAATTTTTCTAATAATTGTAAGCTGAATAGAAATAAAGAATTATTATTGGTTATGATCAATCTTAAATAATTGAAATTCATCTAGAAATATCCATCAAGAAAATGTAGCCCTCAATATTTGACAGAAGTCGCATTTTGCTGATAAACAATACAAGCTGGCGTTCAGTCAGTTGCAAAGTAAAATCTGATACGTTCTAGTCCGAGTTGCCATACCCCACTAACAAATAAAGATAAAATTGTCAGACGTATCTCAGAGAAGTAGAGGTAGTAACACTACCAGTGATCATAGAAAAGATTATTAACGGAGACACGATTCAAAAAACATACACCACTGAAATAAAAATTGAAAATTATGGGGGAATAAGCTTAGAATTTAGGGAAAAGGCAAAAAAATAGATGCACTCGATTTTGAGCCATGTCATTCAGAATTTCTAACTAATGGTTTCATTTATCACGCGGACTCCAATCAGGCAATCTATACCGACTAATATGGAGCACACATATTCTCAATAACTTGATGGATCAGTGCCATATTTTGGTCTGGCCACCTCTAGCTTTCTTCCAGCCTACGCTTTCATCAGAAATGGCCAGTCGATGAAGGTGGCGGTTGGGGATGTGTAACACAGCTCAATCGCCTTAGTTGGAGATTCACTACTTCATCAGTCGATTTGCCATTTTTACTTAAAACCCTATTTCTAACCCCAGAACTGCTTAATCGGTGCGATGCCTCGAATATACCTGCGATCGAATACTAATAACCTACAAATATCCTTTATTTTTGGTGGTATTGTTTAAAACCCATTAAGTAGAATGGAGAGAACTGCAGCCAACAGCAACATAGAACTTTGTACGTACGCACATCACTTCAAGTTGACATACCACAGCACAGATCATTCGGACTTTCAATGGCAGAAGTAGTAGCATCATTAGTGGTAATGGAAAAAACTAGCGATTGAAAATATGATTCAAGAAGTATAACCTAATCAAAGAATTTTTAAAATAAAACGTCATGAGGTATTGTGGATATTAGATTTTGAGAAAAGATAAAGAATGGATATATTGGCGCCATTGCAAGCGACTTCGAACCATGTTACTCAAAGTATCTAACCACCGGCTACAATTGTCTGACGGACCCCAACTGAGTAGTCTACTCCTACTAATATGGCTCAGTCCATTTGTCAACGACTTCATGGATTTGTGCCATGTTTAGGTCTAGCAGACCCTAGCTTTCTTCCAACCTACTCCTACAACGCAAAACATAGCTCAAAAAGGTAGTTAGTGGTTAACTGAAGCACTGTGAACTCGTCTATTAATTGGCAGACGGATATCTTGACTACACCACAAATGACGCAAGTTGACCAAGGCCAACCGAGTCTTCTGTATACATGCCGAGATTTCATCATACATCAGAATTGCATGCCCGTTAGAACCATTTGAATAAAATTTTACTAACAGTAATTTATCGGTTGGTTATGAATAATGCTTTTAGGTACTCCGTTTTTGGATTGTCATGGAATATATTTGGAAACAACTAGGTAGCCGAATGATCTTTCCTACCAAGATTATTTTATCGACCATTTTTCCGATAACAGAGGTGTTACATCTTTCAAAATTACTCTAACAACCTGGACGTTACGTTGGACATTCATTCGGATTGATGCTTATGATGTTTTCAACTGATTTCCTGCTAGTTCAGGTTCGATGATTTGTTATTATTTAAGTTATCAAGTGATACATTTAAAAATGTGAACAAAGTAGCAGGCTGTTAGTATATACACCGTAAATGAGTCGTAATTTTACTTACAACCGCAAAATTAAAAAACAAACACATACCTGCCTATTTCCTCCGGAAGCTCAGCGATCGAAATATCATTCAAGCATAAAACTCGAAGATTGCGCAACTGGCAGAAACCAGCAGGTAGGCTGTAATTGGGAGATTTGGATAAATAGGTTAATTTGTAAAAAAATTCAAAGCAACAAAAAGTTTCAGACTGTTTTGTGTTACTCACCAAATCACATCATCCTCCAAAAAGATGCGACAACATGATACACAGACTTATCGTCTTTACAGTTGAAAACCTAACCAATATGAAGTAGGCAGAACCATGAAATTTAGATTACTTAGTTTTCATGTAAAAGAAACTAAAAAGGAGGCAATTAAGCACCTAAATACCTGGGTCTAGTGCATAATAATGTATCATTATGTAGTACTCTCTAAAAGGCATCGTTTGTAGCCAATTGTATGAACGTGAGAGTATACGAAATTCAGAGAAACTGTAACACTAAAAAATGTATCTACGAGCCGGACTAAAATTACAGGATGCAAAATATCATATACTAAAAGTTTTGTTTAGAAAGTTAATCACGTCCAATAAAACTGACAACACAAAATATTTAACAAGCAAAAAAACTATCCTTCTGTCTGCTAAACTAACATCTAATCGGGAATTGTTTTTTGTGATGCCTCAATTAATAACGATCGTCTACAAATTGCATTTTTAGCCTTTAATTGTGAGCCGAAATAGTAATAATATATTCGCGTTTCTATGGCAAGGAAGTTTTAGAATACCAGATTTCTATTCAATCTTTGAAACATATAAAACGGAATATGCTAGTAGTACGTTTTGGAACAAGATTATTTATTTGGGCTTAAACTAGACATGTGTAAACATTTTAATCATCGGCATCTCACCTTTGCAAAGGATTATTGCTTACATCCAAACTCTGTAAAGAATCACAGAACCGAATACTTGCCGGGAGTTCAGATATATCTGGGCGAGTAAAAAATACTAAGCTGAAATCATACCATTTCTACTGATGTCCAACTCCACAAGATTCGAAAAGCTGCCAATTCCATTTGGTAAACGGGTAAGTTCATTGTCACTCAATGTCAGGAGACGAATTCGCTTTAGGCGGAAGAAGTTCTGAAATAAATCACAATGAAAATCACTGAACCCATTCCATATCAAAAAAGTATGTATCAAAAGTAGTTCTAAATACCTTCGGTAACTCCTTGATTTGGTTGGCATCCAAGCGACATTCCTCAAGAGTTCGAAAACTTCTTATGACGTCATCCGGAACCTGTTCAAGCTTTGAATGACGCCTATCAATATGATCTATATGTCGACCACAGGGTCCTATGATTGGCAAACACTTAAACATTATAAGTCGAAGAGCGACATTTCGTAAGATCGCGCTATTGTAAAGTGAAGGTTTTGTGTCAACTATGACCCAGTAAAATAAACTCAAGCGGGTGTTTGGAAAATGTAAAATCTGGCAGTCTGTGATATCCTTCCAGTTTATCTAATTACCTTCCGAAGGTGAAGCTCCAACTACCAGTTAAAGTTAGAGGTTCCAATAATAACTGATTATGATAAAAAATGGAAGTTAGCTGACAAGCATTCTGTTCCAGGCTTGTCAACTTTCTGGAGTATAATCCTTGATTCTCTCTCCTTGAAGATTTAGAAAACGAGGTCATATCACATCCGAAGTCGTACTTTTTTTATCAAATAATATCATACTGCGTCTTCGAAAGTCAAACAGTAAATTAGTTGCTATTCTTTCAATTTTTCTAACAACTCACTGAACTTTCAATCGGAGAATGATTATTTGTATACAGCACTCAAGTTTAGAAAGAACAAACACTACATAATATAGGATATCTCTTCCACAAGCTATTATAAACTGACTGATTTATTTGCGCTCGATTCTTGTTCTTTCGGTACGGTTCCAAGTATTTGGTAATGTCCAGTGGATGGAAGTCTAACTCCTCAACTGCTTTAATCCCAATCCTCCGGAAGTTATTTGTGAGTTAGTATGTCTCGTGATCAGAACGACTGAGTTTGTTTCAGGGCAGCAGGGTTTCTGGATACCGTCAGCTATCACCTCAGTAGGTCGGAGATTAGGAAGTTTAAGCGTGGAGAAATTTCTAATTCTAACAACAATAAGACTTCAGATCTAAGTAAATAAATGGACAAATAAGTTAACCGATTGGTAGTGAAGATTTTGTAAAAGGACAAAAACGTAAGCAAAGGAGCGAAAACAGAGACAAAAAGTGAGACTGAATAAGTTAGTAAATTGTGGAAATGACATTGAAAACAACTAGCAGGTTTGTAGGCAAGCATCAAACACAGACGGCCCAAGACATAGATGGCAGCCGTATGTTCATACTTTTTTATCAAGTCTCCTCTTAGAGCTATCCACTGAGGGGGCAGTGGTCACCTTGGCTGGGAGAGCATTACAGGCTGCCATAACTTTTAAAGAGAAAAATTGTGCAAGAACCTGGATGTTCTTCCTTTGATAGACAGTTTTTCAAGGATTACCTCGAGTGTCGTATTGTTTCGGTGAAATTCTCATGCTCGGATAAGTTGCCATGTTTTTATGTTGTTTATTATCAGATCACCTATGATTCTTCCGTAACTCAAGAAACAATGTTTTTTCTTCAATCCTATCACTCATGTAGCTGCGCTTCTCTGAACTTGGTCTAGGAGCTAGCGATGACGTTGTGAACCTCAAGGTGTGGGTAGGAGTGTGTTTTAGTTGTGGTCAGAATAATTCTGGGGTAAGTACATCAACTTGTCTTCGCATAAAACGAACAGCTACATTAGCTTTGGTTGCTTCCGCTATGCGGTTCGAACTGGTGTCTAGGCTTTCTGTCGGTATTAAACCGAGATCTCACTCTTAGGAGACATTAAGGAGGGGACTGATATTGAGGGCTTGAGTCACTTGGGGTTGATTTAGCTTTAACCCATTTTCCGCTGCTAATTCCTCAACTGACATAAAATCCTTTTAAAGCTTCTGATGGACCTCCAGAACTTCGTATCATCTGCATAGACTGGTGCGGCGGAGCTAATTTTATCTAACATGTCGTCAGTTCCTCCTTCAATTTTTTTAAGAGTCAATCAGTCAGTCAGATGCAACGTAGAACTTCGTACGTAAGTACATCAGTTCATGTTGCCATATCACTTCAGCACGGAGATGTAGTATAGAGCGATGTTTAAGGAGATCAGGAACGACGTTTCGCGAACTCGGGTCGTCTGCATTAGCGGTGCGGTGAGAAAAAGGAGTGTGAGTAGAGTTAGTTGTTGACATTAGAGAGATATTAGGGGGTGTAAGAAGGATTTGATTTTGACCAATTTGGTCTCGCGTGCTGTTACGGGTATGAGGGCGGTTGTCACTTCCCGGCTGCCCACACCATGGAAGGTTGATTCTTGAGGGACCTGAAATAGAAGATAGGTTAGTGTTGGTGTGTGACCGCAGAGCCCATGGGACAACTGCTTGAGGCCCGTCACGCACGGCCTTTTTGTTAAAGGCATTTTGAGGGTGAGCTCCGCTCTTAAAGGCCCGCCGGAGACGGAAATCCGTGGGGTAGGGGAGGTGTGACATTTTTAGGGCCGACCTTTTCTAACCCTTCCTTCCTTGTGAGGAGGCAGCATCGCTGCAGATGCCGGTTATCCGAGGTAAACACCTTACTGCTGTCACAACCCCCTGCAGTCAGCAGTACGACTTCGCCCTCAGACCTTGGGTAGCTGCTTTTAGTCTCATTGTTCTCCAATCGACCTGCCTGACATGGAAGAGCCTGCAGGAACATATGTTCCAGCCAGTATAGCTCGGTTGGGTCATCACGATAGGCAAGCCCGACCACCACGTCAAGGTAGCAGCTACGGTCGGGTTTTCTAGAGTACCAACAGAGATCCATTCCTTGTGATGGTGCTTCTTGTGACCCAGAGCCTCCTAACATGTTGAAGTGATTGCCTCCTTAATCCCTTTCCAATTGTATTCCAATGTTGCGTCCTCGCCATTGTGTAGATCCTGAAAGGCCTGGAACCTGTTGGTGAAAGCTATCTTGAATTCGTTGAGTTTTACGGTATCCTGAAGAAGGGCTGTATTAAACTTCCATGATGTTGCCTGCCCCGTTGTCCAATGCTTCTTTAGCTTCAGTTTCATTTTGGCGACCAGCAAATGGTGATCTCAAGCTATATCAGCTCCTCTCTTGGTTCTCACATCCTCCATGGTCCTTCTGAACTTTTTGTTGATACAGATATGGTCGATTTGGTTTTGAGTAGTGTGGTCCGGTGAAATCCATGTGGCTTTGTGAATGCGTTTGTGTGGGAATATTGTGCCACCGATAACCAGTTTGTTGAAGGCACATAGGTTTGCAAATCTCTCACCGTTTTCGTTCCTTTCTCCCAGTCCATGTCGTCCCATGATGTCTTCATATCCAGTGTTGTCCATTCCAACCTTGGCATTCAGGTCTACCGTAATAATCGTCAAATCCTTTGGTGAACATTTTCTGACGATTGACTCCAGCCTTTCGTAGAATCGATCTTTAACGTCGTCATTGTAGTCATTGGTAGGTGCATAACATTGGATGACGTTCATTGTAATGTCCTGTTTCTTTGTTTTGAAGGATGCTTTAATGATCCTCGGTCCATGAGATTCCCATCCTATCAGTGCTTTTTGTGCATGTTTGGACAGCATCAGTGCAACTCCTTGTGTATGTGAGGCGTTTTCCTCTTCATGACCAGAGTATAACAGCAGTTCCCCTGAAGCAAGTCTCAGTTGTCCCACCTGTGTCCATTGCGTTTCACTGATGCCGAGCACCTCGATGTTGTATCTTTTCATTTCTCCCGCAACTTGGAGTAGTCTTCCAGTCTCCCACAATATACGAACGTTCCATGTAGCTAAACGAATGGTTGCTCTGGTTGTGAGAAGAGGCATCGGCCCCGTGACTTCCGAGGGAACTCGGCTTTGATCACGCGACTTCATAATTGTTCTTCCAACTCCCAGGGCAGAGTTAAAATGGTTTGAATTATTTTTTCTGGATATAGTTTTTTTGGCAAGTGAGATTTCGACGGAATGGGGTCGCCAACCCCATGTCCAACCCTTCTCCTTTATCCGGGCTTGGGACCGGCAGTAGCCCCGAAGGTTCTACAGGTGGAGTTTGGCCTCTTGATATCGAAATAATATTGAGGCAAGAGAGCGTACAAACGGTTAACGTCCACGCAGGAGACGTGCGAAGGGGAGAACAGGAAAAATACGCTCAGCTCGCGAGAGATAGTCTTTTGTACAGATAAATAAGAGGTGAAAATATAGCAATTATTGTCAGAATTAAGCGCGATAATAAATATTTATATTTCAGCAATTGTGTTTGCTTCGTAAAAGTAAACCACTACAACCTTTTACATATTGGCTTGAGGATTTTTTCCTCATTATTAACCACATTGCAAATAACTGGCCTCAGGCCTGGTAACATCAAAGATGGTGGTATCCTGAAGCCCCAATATCCCAAAACAAACATAGTCACTCGAATCACGGTACACATAAACTCAAATGAATAGAATTAGTGCAGTGTAATGGCTAGACCACCATCCATCGCAAATTTTCGGATACCTGGAATCGTATCGAAAGAACAAGAATCGTGCGCAAAGAAGCTAACGGTTTTATACAATCTCGTGAAAAATGTATTGGAAATCGGATATGGTGGAATTTATTTGCATCCGATGGTATCAAGCTTAAGTTCACTAGTATTATTTTATCGTGAACATTTTAAGTCTGAAAAGGCCTTTAAATGTTGTTTTTACGCAATAAACATACCGTTGTACATACGTGATTCCTAATTTGTTTAAGTATTCTAAAAATCTATAGCAGTACATGTGCAAAAAAGCGGTAACATGAAGATATGGTCGTTTGTAAAAATAAAAGGGGTAGGTTTTTGTAAATATATGGTATAAAATTGTATGGGCCCTTATTCTTACATTTTGAAATAAACAATAAAGTTTTCATGTGGTCTGGTTTTTTAAATCCAACTCTGTGTCAGCTCAGCATAAATAAGGCTCGATATCATTAGTATTCCGTTTTACATTTTAATTTTCGAAATCATGTTCAGCCAGTTAAGTGATATGTATAATTATTACCTAATTCAATAGGTTTTTTTAAATCACGAATTTTGCAGTACTGTTATCGAAGTTTTGTATTCATATATAGTAGCTATTGCATTACACAAAATCTCCAATTAATTTTCGCTGTTAGACTTTATTGAGAACGCTTCTTTCCTTATTTTACATCTTTATAATGTTTTGACGTACCTTTGGTAACGTTACATTATGAACCAGTTTATGGGTCAATCAAATACACCTTTATTTTGCAATCCTTGGTGTTCTGCTTTTACCGTACAAATAAAAAATGTCTGAAAAACCCTTCTCAATACACCTAAGTTTAAATATATACATAATTTTTTAGTGCAAATAAGTCATTGGTTGGGCGTTAATTCGTGTTTGAACTTTTCGGGTTTAATGCAACTATCTTGGATTATCTGTAAGGCCAGATTGCATTTTATTATCATGCCTAGTGTTATTTATCTATGGAAACCTAAAATTTTATTTTCAACACCTCCGGATGTAGGCGCTTATCCTAATTTTTCTCACTGGTTTTTAACACTCCTATGAATTTTTTCAAGGTCCTTTTTGTATCACTCAAATTCTATTATTAAGTCCCAGTCCCATCCAATTATTTTCACCGAGATATTTTGAAAATCAGTGCTGTTTCTTTGGCATTTAGATACATGTTTATGTTTTGATATGACATGGGAGAAAATACATCAATAAGGTATTCAGAGTATCTACCTTCGCAACCCACTCTAAGCCTAATAAATCCAAACCTTTCCGGTTTGTTAGATAACAGACACGGTCAAATTTGCGTCCTTTAAATTGCACTGGGCGTTTAATTTTTCATGTTAGTTTAAATGTCTCCCGGGGCATTCTTCATATCGTGTTTGGTTGGTTTACTGGGTGGAATTCCTAACTGACGCCATGTTTTGTTGGAAAGCAGTGTAGTGTCAGACGCCATATTTAACTGAAGACGAATGGTTTTGCCATTCACCAATAAGTTATTGTACTCCCGTTTACTCTGAAAACCAACTTTAAAGTCGCAAAGTATTCTTGATTTGACTATGTGAACTCTACTTTTAATTTCTACGACGAAAGTTTGGTTGATATTTCTTTGGTGGGCAGTGATCTTCTTTATGACCATTACGACGCCGTTAGCGAGGTTTGTGATTCTTAAGCGGGAATCATTTCATAAGATGCTCTGCTCCACAAAACCGAAATGGCGAAGATGTGCGTAACGCTAACTTTGTTTGAAAGAGTTTGAGGATTTAACTGCATTTACTAACCTGAAATCAGGTTTCGACTTCTGTTTCATGTTTGAGATTTAATAGCCTTTGATATTCAGTTTTAACCACCTGCAAAGTCATGTTAGGCTCCTTCACAATGCGCATTAACATTTTGATGCCGATATCAACAACTTTAACTTTTTTTAATCAAAAAATAAAGGCGCGCCGCAATTTCATTAATTTTAAAGCATTTACATTCTCAGTTAACCTTTCAAGCATATGTGAGATAATTATCGGATGGAGATTTGCATATTTGGAAAAATTGATGGCGAATGTTGAATAATGAGGTCTTCGCCCCAAAATACGCTTTCATTGTTTGTCGCTGTCTTTTTGTCTCTCCCTTAACAACAGTGAATTAAGTAAACACACAGTATCTACGCCATTTTGGAAATATTCATTTCGAATCAAACCTGTCAAGAATTTTTATAGAATACACGTATGGTATAAGATGTTATGATTATTGACCATATTTTGATATAGTATAATTGTAAACGTTGACGTTTTTGAAGAGAAATGTGGTATCCTAGAAAGTTTCCCAGTTTGTCATTTATAGGGGTCAGTTTCAAGGTTAGCTGATGGTAACTAGAGATGCGTAGACAGCAGTTTATATTTATCATCTATCAACATTTATTTATGGTCTTTAACTAATTCTGAAACTCGACAAGGTAGTTTTTGAGTGCAGACCTGCGTTTTTTAAGACAATGAAAGTTTGTAATTACACATCAAATTGTTTTTGATACCACTGCATTTATGCAAACTGTAATTATAACACGTACTTTTTGGTTCCATGTATTTATAGATGCGCATCTAGCTTTGAATCAAATAACAAACTATCGTAACCGCTTAAATAGTGAAAAAGATGATTTGCTGGTTCAAGCTCTAAATCGGTTGATGAATGTGTTTCAAAGTAGACTGTTTTTAGGTCTACTTGGTAGGTTAACATATACTTCTTATGCGGTAAAATATATAACTGTTTGATTATTTCATTACAAAATATTTGCCATCCGAATGTTTTGATATGAAGTTTCAGTTCTGACCGTTTTTATTGTTTATTTGCTAGCTTTTACTGACTTATATACTCCTCTTTCGTCCAGACCTGAAGTCCGAAGTAATTCTAAAAAGGCTCCTAGTGGAGTTATTAGGTTCTACTAGCAAAAATATCATATCATTGAACAGCTTTTTTCGCTAAACACATTAAATGTTTTCTAAAATTGCATTTTTGTTTGGCTACAAATATCGGATTATACTTTCGAGGAAAATGAGATTATTCAGTGAGAAAGGATTATAAAAGAAAACGAAATAATCATCTTGAACCTATTAATCTATATTTGTTCGTTAATTATTAATTTGTGATTGAATATAACTTTGTACTGGTAAAAAACAATAAGGATTTTATGTGGCATATCTAAATAATTTTGCAAGTAGTTCAAAAATAGCATATTATATTTTGTACCAAGGGTGATGCATATGAGAATGAATATAATTGTTTGTTGATGATATTCTCTTGGATTTGAGCATGACGTTTATTTGATATTGTGAATTTGATAGTGAATCCAGAGAAAAGAAGGAAAAGTAATTTTTTAATAGAGAAGACAAATTCACAGAGTCATGAGTTTGACAGCTGTTTGTCTATTTAAATCATCAATGATTCTTAACAATAATTAGTCTGAAGTGAACTGTATATCATTGAAATGAGTTCATACTGTTTGCAACTGTTATTATTATTATTATCTGGTTATATTGATTAAGAATTTTTGATGGTTCGAGATTGTTAAAGAATAGCGAGCTTTATAATTGAAATAACTATTTCTTTTCACATTCTTGATTTTTTTTCTATATGGATTAAAACACAATAAAAACATAAAGATATACAAGAATTTTATGAAGCTATCCTATTAGATCCACAGAAAACCAAAGAAGAGAAAACATCAGCCGCTCTTGAAATTGCATCAAGATGGGAAAATATATCAAGTCCATCGTTAGTGGCCTCCACAACCGATTTGAGAATACCACATAGTTTATTAAATAAAACAGATTGTTTTGATAGAGCGGTAAGTATAATTGTCTTTGCTTATTCTTTAATAACTTTACACAAAAAATCATTTTATAATTTCGTTTGTATGTGTATACATGATTTAATTATTTTTATTCAACATTCCAATGGATGAAGAATAACATTCTTTAATTAGGAAATATAGATAATATGCAACAAAGTATTTGTTTTTGTTTTTTAAACTTTGTTTTATTAAATCACTTCTGTTTTCTTAAATCAAACTATTATTCACTTCGAAAAGAAATATGTGAAAGTAGTTATCAGGAAATGATTCACTTTAAAAAAAAATAGTTCAATACAAAATAACCCTAAAAACCTATATTTCGATGGTTGATTCCAATCCCTGCTTTTATGCATTGAAAGTCGTCACTTCCTTTGAGTCCATGTTCGATTGAATGGCCTTTGCTATTTTTATTATTTTGTTTAGAAAGGTCAATATAAGATTGTACATACAGATATATTAAAAATAATTAGACTATCTTTTATGAAGACAATTTTGAAAATGTATTACATGTTATTGTTTTAACTTGTTTTCATACAATATTAACTTCTATAAGTTATGTTTATACTAGGAAGTTTGCATTTCAGCTATGAATTATAATTAGAAAAGATTATACATTCATAGGTAAATTATGATATGAATGATAACTAGACAAACTGATATTATTATTATGATTATGTAAAGTGAGTAAGTTAGTACCATCTTTGCTAGTGATGACGGAAATATTAACATTTAATTAGATTAGCAGTAAATAAACAAAGAATATTTGTATAAATTTCTTTACTTTTTCATCGACATTATTATATGATTGGTGCAAACATGAGAATTTAATTCGAATAGTCTTCTGATGTATATATATAAATATATGTTATATATGTTATATATATATATATATATATATATATATATATATATATATATATATATATATATATATATATGTGAATTTTTTCTATTGTATTTGACAACACAGATTGGTAGTGTTATTAAACTGCTAGAATATTTTCTGTTTTAAAGAAAACTTTCTATACAAAATTCACCTAATCGACTCAAAAGATAAATTCACTTTTGTGATAATTGTGGACGAGTTTTGTGAAGTCCACTGTTTATTGATAAAAGACTAACTACAACCTAATATTTTTGTTGAAGATTAAATTTAGGCTAGAAAATCATTAGACCTGTTTTATTAAATGTCTAGGCCAGCATTGAAAGTAAACAGCATTAATTTCTTACATTAGTTATTTTTCTGACTTTTTCATCATAACTCTTAGTCTGACTGGCTATCTGTTAATCTGTAGACTGTAGAAGATGAAACAGGCACAAATGTTGACTATACCTTGATGAATTTTTATTTACTTACGTCAAATACTAACTGACTCGATGTTCTTATACATTGATAGTATTTTATATAGTTAATCTAATATTCTTATTCTCAATGTCATATCCAGGGTAAGTTATGCTTAGTTGTAAGTAAGAATAAAAATGAATGTTATATTAGCGTGTTTCGTATTGCTGTCTTATTATAGATATTATATCATTGTTTAATCAGTAAATATTTTAATCCCTATAAACATATACGAATTGGAATAATGAAATAGTCATCTTGTAATACATATAATTTCAGAACAGTGATTTGAATAAATTTAACACGAACTCATTCTATTTCCTCATATTCTTATTAACTACTTATTATATAATATTTCAGTATCAGAATTGCTGGTGAACATTGATTTGAAGTTATTGTAAACATATATTAGCATAATATAGCTTAGGTTTGAAATAAGTTAAAAAGATGAAATAAATATACAAATTTCATATCCAAAAGAGTCGCCCAGATTACTGTAATAAAAGGTTATATGGGACTGTGAAATTAAATGGCCAAGTTGAAAAATAATTAAAAACAAGATAATCACAATTAACAATGATTCAAAATGAGTCCATCTAGTTGAAAGTAAAATTCCTAATTTAAAATATATTGTAAAATGATTATGATGGTGTAAAATGTGTGTGTAATTAACTTTGAGCTGCGTTACTAGAACAGTGAATTTTATTTTCCAGGTTATAACTATCTCCTTTCTTCTAGCTTGATCAGAAATAATGCCTTCATGTTTTTTAAACATTCCTTCGATGTTCATTAGTTCAATAAAAGATTTTTGCAAATAATCTAAAGGGGAAATTTACGTCTTGTACGTCGGAAGAATACTGATAAAAGATAATGTTTCTTCTCATGTAACCCCTTCAAACCTGAATTCTTATTGACAATAAAAAAATTTTATAATTGATTTTGCAGTTTAGAAGTTGTAAATTCAAATTTTATTCTTGGAAATACGCTTCCTATTATTCACTGGAGAATCGGTGGGATCGAATTTCATACTTTATTTACTTTCGCCCGTTACCCCTCATTGAGCGAATGCTACCGACCAGCATTCTCCAACCAACAATGTCTTGGGTTCTCCTTTACATTCTTGGCCGAATGCTATTCATTCTTTTCATGTATATCTCTTATCCTCGGCGTGATGTATTCTTTGGTCTAGCTCTTTTCCTTTTGCCTTGAGGATTCCAAGTTAAAGCTTACCTCGTGAAGCAGTTTGGTGATTTCCTCAATGTGTGTACTATCCAGTTGAATTTCATGTCAGCGCCTATGTAAAAGATATGATCCTGTGTGAAAATACACGACGTTGTTTACAAAGGCATTTTAATGACCAGCTAAATGACATTTGCGATTAGTTCAGATCACTGTTTAAACTTTTTGCTTGTTAATTTTTAGTTAACTACCTCTCTAAAATTTATTATCACGTAAGATATATATGCGTAAATTAAGATTGTTTTGAAAGACTTGTCAGTAATCTCAGGGTTATACATATTTCCCTGATGGTCAACAATCCAATTTAACAAATGAGGTATTTACTTCTTAATTATTTGAATAATTTATCATTGTTCCCTGCTCCAAAAAGTAATGCCTTAATTTTGCAGTGTTATTTCCTCACTACTCAATGTTTTTTGGTTAAAGAACGCAATACAATTACTCGAGGTCAGCTACATTGTTCTCCTATGTTTTGTGTTTGAAGGCGATTAGCTGATCAATGCAACTGATCATTTTCTACGTAATCTGATGGTTAAGTCTTAGATTTATCTATTTAATGATCCTAGTAGTTACTGTATAAGGAAATTAATAAAGATTACAGATGTATGAGTTATGATACTTGATAGTTCGAATTCTTTAGTACCTATCATTTTCACTTGTAAGTAATGTCTGTTTTGGCAAACCGAATGATTTTAAGCACTTGATGCTGTAACTTTTATAGCAAAATAATTAGTTGAATTATTTTCCTAATCAATTTAAGAAATCATTCTTAAAGGTTTTATTATTGAATGTTTCCAAATAAACTTCTCTTTTCTATCGATTTCTGTGCATTTGTACCAGCGTTCAATGTATCATATCAATTTGGATGATTTACAAAAGCCTTATTCATTACAACCTACACAATCATCACCCTATCATGGTGATCAACATGCAATTAACTCAAATAAATCATGGAAGCGTATAGAACCAAATTTAAAATATGAATATCAACTATCTAATTCATTACATAATGTAAAACAATCATCATCATTTGAGAATTTATCCAATAATGGAATAAAAAGAAATATTAACACCAAATTAAGAACAGAAAATTCTATTTATGCTCATGATCAGTCTGATAAGAGAATCAATGATATAAAACTATCACCTGAAATTCCTGTGGCAAAACCACGTCAGAAACGTTTAAAACGACCAAAATCAACTTTAACTCGTGATTACGACGTGAGTTTGTCCAGAAAACTAAATGAAAGTTCAAATGATCATTTATCTATTCAAGATGATATTCCATCAGATGATTTAAATGATAGACAATGGGCTTTACTTAGTCGTTTGCCTATTACTATGGAAGTTATTATTGAAAAAGGATCTAAAGGATTTGGATTTAGTATTGCAGGTGGACATGATAATACTTTAGGTCCAGACGATAATGATACTGATGTGTATGTAACACGAGTTAATCCAGGTGGTCCTGCAGATCATGAATCTGGTTTACAGTAAGTTGAATTCATTGTTTGCCTCTGTTGTGAAGTTTGTATGTAATATGACTATCATCAATTTTTTGCTTATAATTTTGTTAAAAAATGATAACTCAAATGAGAATTTCAAACATTTTATATTTATATTTACATAGGTCTATAAACATGGTTTGATTTTATCATATTGTAATTAAGTCAAAATATAATTCTACGCACTAATAACTTGCAATTTCTATTTATAATTTTATTGAATTTAAGTCAACAATATCCATCGATCAATCATACTTAAGTTAGAGGTTTGTATAAACGGGCGTTGGCATGAGTTTACATACCATATTGGCACAACAACAAGAGAGCCACAGAATTAAGGGAGCATCATTTAATAACAGTGATAAGGAGCATGTATCAACATTGGAAATACAATTCAAAAAGACAGAGTAAAAATGTATTCATCAAAGGATACTGAAACTGAAGGTTTAGATTAAGACAAAACCTGTAACCAATACTCAGTCATTTCACTCGGCATTAACGACCGCTAGTTGTAATTATTGATTGAAGCCTAACTCTGCAGTCTGAATCGGACAACATTGTTTAGACCAGGAGTTTATAACTTTATGTACTGATATTACATATCTATTTGTCTATCTTTTTTTTCGAACTTACTCATATACTAGCAAATATTATCTTCCCTAGGTAGGTGTTTGCTAGATATATGTAACACACATTCCAATCATGTCAGTTAATGACAATTTAAAACTTCATTACTCAGTCTTCTAATTTTTTTCTAACATCCTATGCTTAACAGTATCGTGAATATATTCATTCCATTGTGAAAATGACAGTAATGGAACAATCATCAGTACTCGGCAATTTATGTTATATTCATCTTTGTTATCTATCAGTACAACAGTTTACTATCCTGTGAAACAAAATAATACTATCAGAGTAGATCAATAATTATGTATGTATGTTTTATGAGCTATTTACAGCAATCATTATACAGAAGCTAATTAAACGGTTTAAGTGAATGGATGAATAAAGGTGAAAAGATTGTTAGCCTTATTCCTGGACCATTATGAAATTAATTTAGTCTCTCTCTCTCTCTTTATATATATATATATATATATATATATATATATATATATATAAAGTATTATTTTCCAAATGTATACATATGAAGTATCATTATTGTGTTTTTGTTTCTGTAATGGAAATTGTAAATAAATTAGATAATAGTTTTTTTCTTTTAATCAAAATTACACATCACAGAAATGATCCTTTTAAACTGATAAACACTGACTAGTTTTTTAATGCCGAATTCACATCTTCAGTTATCAGGTTCAATCTTTGCTTGAGTATTATTAAACTGAAAAAGAATGCTAAAAAGAAACCTTAGACGTAAATGTTATTGAAATTTCTAGAATTTTTACCTTATTTAATTTGTATAATTTTTTCATGTATCTATTCAAAGACTTATTTTCAAGTCAGTTAAGCATGAGATTTCATTGTTAATTCTTCAAAAGATATTTTCATCATAAAAATTAGTTTAATGAAAAACACAAATAAAAATTAGAAATTCTGTGAATACTTAATATAATTCTTGATTAATTTTGTACATTTTAATGTTCATTCAATATTCAATGTTCATAAACAAACATATTTCCATTTGTATCATGCAATTTCGAAACGAATAAAAATAACTGTTTTATAACAGAAAATAAGGACCATTGTGTTAAACAAAATAGCAGACTCAATTTTTAAATTATTCAAACATTACTGCTGGACTGTATTCATTAGATGAAATTTTCTTCTAAGTTCATTTTGCCATGTTTGCCTGTTTTTACAGGATACATAATGCAAAAGTACATCTTACAAGAAGTTTTGTTATTCTCCTGTGTCGCTTTAACATTAACGTGAGAAAAAGAATGCTTACATGATTAGATTTATAACTGTTCGAATGCATAAATATATAATTTTTTTATGAATAAGAATAAGGAATAATTTATTGTACACTTTATTTATCTAGTTTTCTGTACAAGAATAAAAAGATCTGAAAAATGTTTGGTTTTAGAACTTTACCGTTAATTTCTAGTGCTCGATTCAAAGTTTAGTTGCTTTAGCTAATTATACAAATTTCGATTTTTTTAATGAATAAATCTGGCATTGTTTACAAGTTTAATTTGATATATATAGATATTTCTGTTGAATTGTGTTAATTTATTCATCATATGTACTGAAATAATCGGTGTAATCATTGAAAACAAACGAATAATCGACTGTTGATTGAATTTCTTTCGTACACTGTACACATGAATTCATTGGACATTGAACTCATACCTCTATTTGATGCTGAGAGTATTTCACTTAGCTTTTTGTATCCTAGATTAGGCTTGTATCTTATTAGGTGTATAATAATAGAGACTGTTAAGTTATTCTTCTCCTAACTTTAAATGCACTAATTTCATGTGTTTAATATAATTTAATTATTGGTAACGCATAATAGGAAATTATTATTATTATATACACCCAATAATTTCTTATGAATGACTTTCGAATTCCTCCTTTTGGATTATTGATTCAAAATCTTAACTATAGAATCTGAAGAGATTTTATTGAAAAGATCATTCTTTATTCATATATCTGAGTTTTTGACATGATGAGGATTTCTCATCGACTCCTAAATTGTTAAAATTTCATTTATAAATCAAATTGTTTGGCAATAAACAAGCTATTCAGCATTCGGGTTAATAAAATTTAGAGCAAGTTTTATTTATTATTCTTAACTGTTATCAGGTCCAAGTTATCTCTGTTAAAACAGAGATGATACTCCGATTATTACAAATTCTATTCACAATGACGTTCTATAAAATCCCTAGATTTTCATAGTCCATATGTTGTACAGTCGAAATTATATCATTAACTATCAGCATTGACGAATTCACTTCCGGTTATCAGTATTTTCTTTTCATACACATTATTCACTTTGAACTTTTATATTGAATAAAAATATTTTCCTGCTGGTTGTTCGTATCGATCACTTAAACCATTCATACATTCTGTTAAACATAGAAAAATAACAATCAGGTGATCAGTTTTATATTTTGTTTCAAGTTTTTCCTTTTCCTGGTCAGCCTAAACAATATTTGTTCTTATACAGTCACTTCTCTATGTGAACAAAACTGTTGGGAGTTTGGAATTACATGCAATTTATAGATGTATACTTTGGTGTTAGATGGATCAAGCATTTCTATTCTGTCATTAGAAAATAAACTATAAAAGTAGACTAATAGCTTTATAGAATACTATGCATTATTTTCAAAGTTGAAGTCACGAATTAATCTTAGCTAGACCACGGCTGAAGACCTGAAGGTGGCACTATATGGCTGTTTTGTCCTAGTGTGGGACTCTTCAGAAGTGCATATCTATGACGCCGCACGTAGTAACTGAGCTTAGGACTTTCAGTCTAGCGTGCGAACGACTAGTTTTTCGACCGTTTAGTTGGCATACAGCGGTATTATTGTATAACTTTAATCAACCATTCATACTGCATAGTCTTCATCGATTGCCTGTGTTGAATAACTGTCTCACACCCAATACATTGAACACCACTGATCACGGCTTTTCACTGGAAGTCCGGGAATACATTTTGAAGCTGGTCACAAATGAACGCATCACAGTTATTAGTGATCGGAATTCGTAGAAATTGTATTATTTTCACAGTCGAAATGATGAACGGATTTTAGTTAGACTACCACTGATTACATGGCAGCGCTGGACAGCTAAAAAAATTATACAATCCACGAATCTCCTTTTCTAATATAATGCTTTGTTTGCTTAAACAGAAAAACTTTGAATTTTAATGGTAGTCCTCTTTCCTTGATTATCGGCAAGAAGTAAGCATTGTTTCTCAATGTGGCATCTAATTGATAGGAATATTTTTAGTCTTTTAAGAAGTTGAACAAATGTAAGTATTTAGATTGAAGGATTCAAGTTAAATTCTTCCAACTAACACTAATGATTTTAAAGCTTTAAAGCGGATTAACAATGAACTATTTATTTATTTTTTCTGACATCACAAGAATTCATTTATTTCAGTAGTCTAGAGACACGGTCACTAGTTTGTAGGCTTGATTTATTAATACTACTTAGAGTAGTTGTGGTATCTGGGTATTATTTTACAAGATACAAATTACTTGAGAACATTAATATGTTTTGATAGAAATTTCATTAACATTTGTTTTATAAAAACAAACCGCACCCATTTTTATATCCGTACCTGTTAATTGTATGTTATGTAGGGTGAGTGTCATGAGACCATTTGAGATTTTAGTGTCATATGTATAGGATTCATTAGAAATCTATTTTATGCAAACATTTTATGCTCTTCTTTTCTTTTTAATGCTTCAAATCTCCAGTATTTGTCATTAAAAAAGGATGAGGCTGTAACCATTATACAGTGCCAAGTATTTCCAAATACTATCACGCCTACTAGTTTCGTTCGCGAATTATACTTAGAAAATAATGTGTGTATATTTTTTGAAATATAAAAGAAATAGCTTAAGTATTAAACTTTAGTGTTCAGATAGCAAAAGTATTAATTTATTATATTCAAAGTTATCAAAAAATAGTGTAATATAACACAGTGATAGTTATACTTATACTATTTGTGAGCTTCTAAACACAAACTGTTTTGCTAACATGAAACGGAAACTAGGTTCACCGTATGATCTTTTATAAGGGTATATGGGAATGTTTCGATTCGATGAAATAATAATAACTTTAGGAAGAATAGTGTTAATTGATATCTTTAGAGAGACTGGTTTTTTATCCTAATTTTGGATTATTTTTTCTAGAAGATTTGTATGTCTTTTTAAAATTTGTTAAAGCCAACCCAATAACATAGAACCTGGTATAATCAGACATTTTTTCATATATCAACTCTGTGTGCCAGGGAGGAAGACCTGAAAGTAAAAGATATCGAATTACTACCTGAAATCAAGTTTAATTGAAGCCAATAGGCTGAATGACTGAGGATCAAAGTACGCGTTATTAAATTTCAGTTGGCTGAAGGCGATCGTAAAGAAAGCTTGAATCTACATCACGTGGCGTAGTGGATTCTATAGTAAAGTATATCTGAATTATGACGAAAACAAAACTCATCCTGAAATTTGAACCATGTATCGCTGCTTGCATCGTTGCCATTAAGGCTTTATTGATGCAAATAATCTATGAAAATAAAATCCTGAATGATTACTTGAAATAAAGCATTTTAGACTTAAGAAGGTTTTGATAATTTATTTCATTCTGTTTTATACATCGATACTTTACTGGAAATCTCTCTGAAACTTTATTTACTTTTAAATCTAAGATAAGTTTTTACCAAGTCATAAACTTAGGTTGGTTTTGCATTTAGAAACCAAAGTAAACAGTATCATATTTACAACACAACATAATACGCCTAAAACATTTCACAGTGTAAGAATAAATTCGATAAAACATTTGTTTAAATCAATTCTCAACATTGGTCGTGGAAACAAAAATATTTGGTATAATTTATTTAAACACACCACTTTATAAATTAACGAAAGTACACTAAATAATGTATCCGAAACTAATTCTACTGTATATTGTTAAATTTCATATGAATTTTCATGATATAAAATGTAGATATATTCGTTCAAATATTATTAAATAATTTTTTTTATGATTAAAAAATTTCTTAGTGTAAATAGTCTGAGAACTAGTCATTTGAATGTTTATCATAACATTATAAATTTACGCATAAGTTTCGAATTTTATTTATATTCAAATTCACATAAGTTAATTGCTTTTTTAATCAAAAAATATGAACATTTTGTTATCACTACATCTAGCTAATGAATTTGTATTATTGATTTATTGTCCAACTCTTATTTAAGAGAAATTATTATCTTAAACTGGAAGCACTATAATATATTCATTTTTAATGCCAGTCATATGGAGTTCAGTGTTATTAATTGTCTACACTAATCGTTTTAGTTAGTTGGAAGCTCATTTACTTCAACGAAATAGTTTAAATCAAAAATAATAACATCGATAATTCAAAGTTTATCACTAATTTTACTTTCAAATCATAGTTATTTAAACTTAATAGTCAAGTCTAAGCTTTTATACATTCTGCTTTGATCCATTCCGTTTACCTAAAGGTTAACTGCCTCAATTAAAGTGTATAAAGTCACTGTTCATACCCAAAAGGTGCGTTCATTAATTGATTGTCTGAAGAATATTCCTGTCAGATTATTCAGACACTTTTATATTTATTGATTTTTAATGCATAGTGTTTATGTTGATTGTTTAAGATAGATCAAGCAAAATTAATTCTCATATTTTCTCCGTCTTTGTTACCATTTAAAACAATATTTTGACTTCACGATAAAACAATACTCCTTAATTTGTTCCAATGTCATCTAATAAATAGACTATATTTATATGCTTCTATTTCATTGATGCTCATCAAATATTTCTCTTTATTTCAAATAGAGAAGTACTTTTATTTCACTTTTGTGAATTTTATATAAATAGGAAAAATTCAGAAATACTCTTTCATTTACAGTCTATTCAGTGTTTTGTTTTTGAATTGGTCAAATGAGATAAGGAGGTGCTTATCCATATGTTTCCTTGTTCCATTACTACTATTATTATAGTTACTATTACTGCTATCTTATGAGCATTTCATATTTTTCTCTCAAGAAGATATTGTAAGTGTAAAAAACTCTAAAACAGCTGTTTGCGATGATGAAACAGATTTCATTCAGCAGATTGATTACTTATGTGTTATTAACTTCTTGTTAAAAGGTGTAGAAAGGATTCGATTGTAACCAACTTATTCTCGTGCGCTTTTATGGGTGGTGGGTCACCAGGTCAAAAAATGTTTTTCCTTATGCTTAACGTCTGTATTTGCCAGAAATAGGTGGTTATCTGAGCATAGCTGCAGCAGACGGTCGCCATAATCTGTTCTTTGAGCCGCGACACCATAAGATCTACCCGGGTGTCTTTACTTTTCACCTAGTCTTCCTTCTTGAGCATTAAAATCAGCAGCCATTATTACCATATCAGAGCGCTTAACCTTTTTAAGAAGTTTATAGAGGTTTCAGTAAAACGTATCTTTTATGTCGTTTGAACTGCAGTCAGTGGGAGCGTAGGTGGATACGATAAAGAGGCGATGGCGAGTTTCCCTATCTGATGTACGTACGTATCAAGTTCGACTGTGCTGTTGATTGACTGATTGTTATTAATTTCACTACATTAGCTTTTCCGCTTTCTTTTTAATATTTATTTCTGAATTTCACAAAATTAATGTTTATGTGGTTTTTTTTTCAAAAAGCATTCATTTTTGGTGTACATATATATTTTCGCCTATTTTATAATGCGACAATAACACTCAAGCTGATTTGCATTCAATGAACCGCTAGTATTATCGATCACGTTTTGGTTATCGAAAGTAATACTAAAATTTTTTCTCAATTTCGTATTTATATTTTACAATATTTGGGCAAAATGAAATAGTTGTTGGTCTGTTTTCGTTCCTATTGATTGTACTACAACCAAATAGTAGTCAATATTAGGCGAATCAGCTTCAACTATTTATAGTGTTAAAGCTTCTTTTAGTTTTCATTATTTAAAAAGTCATTTGCATTGTTCATAAACTGATTGGATAGTGAATAAAGGATGAGATTAGTAAATAGTAATCCATTGATAACTAGCCTTAATATTTATTTTTTTGAAATTCTTTGAGTAAATTTTAGTTTACACGACCTGTCAAATTAAGAGGAAGACATAAATTCACCGATATGTTCAATGGGGACTAAAGGATATCGTAATAGGGATCAAGGATAGATATGTCAGCCAATGAATTTCAATGTGACTATCAAAAGTCACTGAGTTTAACATGGTAGTTGAAAATCATGAATTCATTCTTCTGTTGGTTTGATCATGCTAACTTCTGAGAAGTAATAAACTTGGATCAGATAGCTGTCCTCATATTAATCGTCAATGATCTTTAAGATCATATCAGTTCATTTTGAAGATGACTTGAATAATTTTTTTTATTATGTTGAAACGTTTTACTCCATTTTGCGACATTTGATATATATGATCAATCATTTCATTAGTAATATGAAAATCATGGAAAAAATTCATTGTATTATCGAAGAAAAAATGAAAGACATTTAGATGAAGAGAATTTTTCCGGTGACATCGTTTACGAAAACTTTATAATTATACTTTTAGTTTAAAACTGTTTGAATCTTTTTATCCAGTTCTGTCCAATTTTTGTTCATTCTTTTCATGTCTGTTTCCATTTATCGGGACAACATGTCCCTTGGCCTTCCTCTTTTCTTTTGACCTTAAGGGTCCAAAACACGGGCTTGTCTTATGACTCAGTTGAGTGCTTTCCGAAGTGTCTTTCTAATCCACTTCCACCGCTTTTTCCTGATTTCCTCTTCCGGTGGAATCTGCTTCTTTCTCTCCCACAGTAGCTTGTTGCTCATGGTGTCTGGCAAACGGATCCGAAGTATTTTGCGTAGGCGACTGTTAATGAATACTTATATTTTCTGGATGATGGCTTTGGTAGTTCTCCAAGTTTCCGCCCCATACAGTTGGACGCTCTTACATTTGTATTGAAAATTCTGACTTTGGTGTTTGTTGACAGTTGTTTTAAAATCCAGATGTTAAATTGTCCTTGCTTTGCTGATCCACGCCTTCACATCTGCAACAGATCTATCTTGCCCGTCAACGATGTTGCCTAAATGTGTAAGGGTTTTTTCATCCTCCAAGGCCTCTCCATCAAGTGTGATTTGGTTGGTGCATGTTTTGTTACATCGCAGAATCTTGCTTTTCCCATTGTGTATGTTGAGACCTGCTGCTGCAGAAGCTCCTGCTACACTGGTCGTCTTCTCTTGCACTTGTTGTTGCGTGTGCGATAGAAGAGCCAGGTCATCTGCGAAGTCCAGATCGTCCAGCTGCGTCCTAACTGTCCATTCGATACCGTGCTTCCCTCCAGATGTCGACGTCTTCATAATCCAGTCTATTACATCGGTCTTCACCTCGAACGATTCTGCCAGCCTTCCTTCATGCACAACTTTGCAGTTGAATCCATCATAAGAATTCCGTATGATGTTGACTGTCTTCTCAGGCATACCGTAATGTCAAAGAAGCCTCCATTTTACTGTCCTGTTCACGCTTTCCACTGCTTTCTCGTAGTCGATGAAGTTGATGTAGAGTGGTGAGTTCCATTCAATTGATTGTTCCACAATGATCCGTAATGTAGCAATTTGGTCAGTACATGATCGATCCTTACGAAATCCAGCCTGTTGATCTCGAAGTTGGGCGTCTACGAAGTCCTTAATTCTGTTTAACAATACCCTGTTGAAGATTTTGCCTGCTATTGAAAGAAGAGTGATGCTTCTGTAGTTCTAACACTTGCTGAGATCTCTTTTCTATGGTATTTTGCTGAGGTATCTTTCTTTCCAGTCTGATGGTACTTGTTCTTCATCCCATATCTTTTTGAAGAGAATGTGGAATATTTTTACAGTTGCCGCAACATCTGCTTTCATCGCGTCTGCTGGAATGTTGTTTGGTCCTGTTGCTTTGCCACTCTTGATTTGTCTGATGGCCATACTGATCTCTTCAGTTGTTGGTGGGCTAACATCGATTGGAAGGTCCGTAGATGCTGCTTCGATGCTGGGTGGGTTCAGTGGAGCTGGTTGATTCAGGAGTTCCTTAAAGTGTTTACCCACCTATTTCGTTGTTCCTGAGTTTTTCTGATTAATTTGCCTTCCTTGTTTTTCACTGGTCGTTCTGATTTACGATAGTTTCCGGCGAGCTTCTTTGTTGTTTCGATCAATTGTCTCATGTTTCCGTCTCTTGCAGCCTTTTCCGCCGTCATTGCTAGATCTTCCACATATTTTCGTTTGTCAGCTCTGATGCTCTTCTTCACTTCCCTGTTTGCTTCTGTGTATGCAGCTTGTGCGGTAACTTTCTCTGCTCTTGTTCGGCTGACATTGATTGCTGCCCTCTTGTTGCTCCTTTCTTCAATTTTTGCAAGAGTACCAACAGACATCCCATCCTTGTGATGGTACTTCTTGTGACCCAGGACTTTGAGACATGTTGAAGTGAATGCCTCTTTGATCCCTTTCCAATTGTTCTCCAATGTTGCTTCCTCTCCATTGAGTATATCGTGCATGGCCTGGAACCTATTAGTGAGGGCTATTTTGAATTGGTTGACTTTTACGGCATCCCAAAGGAAGCCCGTAATAAACTTTTGTGATGCCTTTCAAATTTCAATTTCATTTTGGCGACCAGCAAGTGATGATCAAAGGGTTTATCAGCTACTCTCCTGGTCCCCATGTCCTACATCGTCCTTCTGATCTTCCTATTGATGTAGATATGATCGATTTGATTTTGAGTAGAGTGATCCGGTGAAATTCATGTGGCTTTGTGCATGCGTTTATGTGGGAATATTGTGCCACTGATGGCCAGTTTGTTGAAGGCATTTAGATTTCCAAATCTCTCACCATTTTCGTTGCTTTCTTCAGTTCATGTCGTCCATTGAGGTTAATTAATTAGACAAAAATATTTACACAAATAAAGTTATTCAACATTGCTGTATGTTGTTCTCTGTCATAACCATCGATGATTTGTTTTATACAAAGCCCTAACATAGTTATCAAAATAATAAAACTCCTTGTGTGTGCGAGGCATTTTCTACTTCATAGGCGGAGTATAACCACAGCTCTCCTGAAGCTAGTCTTAGTTGTCCAACTTGACGCAATGCGTTTCACTAATTCCAAGCACCTCCAGGTTGTATCTTTTCATCTCTGCAGCAATTTGAATCAGTCTTACGGTCTTCCAAATTGTTCTAAATAAAAATGAATTTCTATGATCAAATGGCATGAAAACATAACATCAGCTATTGAAATACAAAGAATATCCATAACTTTTCGGTATGGAACTTTATTATTTTGCGGACATATGACATGATCAATTTTTACTACTATTTTAAATATTTTATTTATTTTGCTTGTTTTATATGAATTTATTCTCAAATAGTTCGTTTCAAATATTAACTTAAAGATAGGCATATAGCATATGTTAATGAGTATTTGGAGTTATATAATCTAACACTTTTAGAGATATGGGCTGTCCTATTAAAAATGAACGAATCTTTTTTACCATTTTTACTCTTTTACGTTTATTTTTATAGTAAATAAAAGGTTTTGTAACAAACGTAACTGCATATAACAGATTCATTTTGTTATGGTGACAGAAAGTGTCCATTTTCTACTTGTTTGGTAGAAATCTAATGACAGTTGTTTATTGGTTTATCTTATAAGGCACATATGCTGTTGTTTGTGACAAATATCTTTTATAAACCGATGGTTGATAACATTTCGAACTAGCCATCAGGTGCTTACTTGTCAGCCCACTATTTCGCTATCTTAACATTAACTCAACAGAATAAATACATATGGCTTTGATCTGTAGTTAACTCTAGCAAAAAACATATGCTGCTACCTTGTGCCACCAACTATGACAGATCTACTGCTTTAAAGCTACATGAATGTTATCAGATAATCCGCACATGTTACGTACACTGTAGGTTTATTTTACATTCATTTACGTGGAGACGTTCGATATTTGAATTGTATTTTATAAACAAAACTGACGGTCTAAATGCTGTAATTATCTATTATTTCCTAGAAAAACTGATATCATCTTTCGATTGAACTAAATAACAATACTTTTGGTATGGCCTGCTGTTATAGTTCACCAGTTATGCTTATATAAATAGGTTTGTTATTTTCATATTCTATATTTTCAACAAACGACGGAATCAAAATAAAACAAAACATGTGATATTACAGTTTTATTGTTCATCTGTTTATTTACGCATTGATTTGTTTTATTGGGTTTTTTTTTCTCCACTTCTACGTCTTTTATGTTTTCTTGTTGCAACAATCTTTTTTTATCACTTCTATGTTCTAGCAATGTTATCATATTTTATCAGGATAAAAAAAGAAGAGATAACATTTATGAAACACTTTATGCTTGTTATTAAGCGAATCCTTCAAATAGAATCTTAATGTAAGGGTATTTTTCCACTTATTTTCTCTCCCTCTTGTTAAACTAAACAATTCATTATCAGTGGACTATGTTACGAGAGGATTGACATTTTTAAGAGGGTGGTACTAGAGAATTCTGTTTGAAACTTTTTTTTTTAGAAAAACAAGAAGTTTGTGAATACACTGTTTAATTTGATGGTATACTCAATTCTAGTGAAAGTTGTATGAATTTGAGAAACGCTTGTCAGTTCTTTTGTATCAGTCCGTAACCCTATGCATTTTATACCTACAGATCTAAGCAAGTACTGTGAGGTCTTATTGCAAACATGATATATTTAAACCAATGAGTTGGTGTTGAATAGTCCTTTAGTTTCAATGTTAGGTGAATCACTTTATAGCACAATATTCATAAAACACTCCAGGTGGTCAGTGTTTTAACTTCTGAAATGAATGAACTTAATTTTTTATAAAACCCTACTAAAATGCTGGGAAACACTTATCTAAGCTGGTTAGATATACTTTTATAAATCTTTAAAAATGAGATAAGAAAACAGAACTGATAATGTTGTGTTCTACTTTTTCAGATTTGGTGACAGAATATTATCAGTCAATGGTATTAGTCTTATCGGTGCTACACATAATGAAGCAGTTAAAGCATTACAACTGGCTGGTTCCAAATTGAAATTGGTACGTTTACATTTATTGATTTGTCCGAAATTTTAAGCGAAGTGAAGTATTTTGTTTTAATTACTTATGAATGATTTATCACTTTTAATAGTACAGTTTAAACTAATCTGTCACTTGTTGTAACCTAAATCATATTGTCGAAATCCTTCTATCAAGCTAACAAAATAGTAACTTTACAGCATGAGACATTATGTTAGATTTTGTATGGCTGAAAGCAATCGGTAGGGGAATTTCTGTTTTTTTAACTATTCGGTACGAAAGAGAACAGCTAATTGCTATTATTAAAAGCATACATATAGTTTTGTTTGTTTTGCTGGATTTTGTCATATTTAATTCGGGGGCAGAACTTCAAAATTTGTAGATCTGATTTTCGTAAGATACGTTGTAAACTATAGTTACAGACCAGTTGGTTTGCTCTCTCTCTTCCGAATGTTAGGCATATTTTTTTTCACTGTTTTTATTTTCTGATTTTATTCGACTCGTTTCGATTTTGTTCAGTATATAGAAAAAATAATACACTAAAATTCATACCATAAAATGGTTAAACTCATCTACATTTCATCTAATAATTCTACTATGATGTTACTTTTTACTGATAAGTTATCATGATTATTATTCCTATATTCCTCCATATTTTCAACTGCCTTTCTTAGTTCTTTTTTTTGACATCAGGTTAGATATTTTGTGCATGTTTCATTTTAGTGAAATAAAAAGATTGTAAATACAACTGTTTATTTGCGATAACACTATTCTGTTGTATTTTTCTCTTATTTTATTTATTATGTTTCTTTTACTTTGAAATTGTGCATGCGCTAATTTCCATACGATTTCCATTCCTTATGCATTAGACTGTTATTCTTTCTTATTAATTTATTTTGACTTTTAGATTAAGGCTGCCATTCTTTATGTTTTCCCAATGAATAATCATATTAGTGTTTGTATTAAGACTGACAGCATTAATTATAATAATTATAATATCTGAGGTAAAATTACCAGCAGTAGTAGTAGTAGTAGTAATAATAATAATAATATTAATGCTAATTATAACAAATGGTTGGCATGCGACATAGAGAGATAATTTATTCCTATTCTCCTCCTAACACTTATTTATTACATTTGCCAATCTAATATATTTTTTTATCTGTCTGAACATATTGTATTTCATACCATTGATATGACTCCAAGGATAAATATAATGTTTGAAAATATTGGTTGTCTGATCAGTTTATTTTCGATGCAAAAAAATAACCGTTAACTGTGTAAAGATCGATAAACTACTACTATTACCGGTCTTTTGTTGAAAAAAAAATGTTTATGAATTCGACCTGATTGATCAACACTTTTATTTTCTAATATTTGAGGTTAAATTTAGATTTGATTGATCGGTATGTTTTACTGCTGAATAGAATGAAGCAGTTGAATTGACAATCAAGTCGTAGTTCATGATATTCATTTAATTTTAAGTAGAAACAATTTTCAACTATTTTTATTGCAGTGAAACAACTATATGAGTATTTTTTTATGTGTTATGTTGTAATCATACTTAAATGAACAGTTATTATTGAGTAGTTAAATATCAGGTTCATCATGCCAAAGTTTTACGAGGCTATCATTTATATAAATGCTTCCTTCCATTAATGAAAACATTCCTTTCACAAATAATTAAATTATATTTTGTTAAAAAATGTTTTGATTTTCTACAATTAGTAAATAACTCTTTAATCAAATAAATGCACTTTTGTGTAATCAGTGAATATAAAAATATGGTATTTTTTTTGGAATAAATATAGAAATACGCTTTCCAACAGTGAACTGATATGACGCAATAGGAATATGCAATCTTGAATTGAAAAAGTGTATAGAGTGTGGAAACCTCTTAACTCTGATGTTATTATGATTGCTACTGAATGATGCAAACAATGTAAATCAGTTCAACGAAAACTAAGTGTAATGAAATTTTCGATACATATATGTATAAAAACAGTAAAAATAAACTAGGTCAATGTCATTTTACATAATACTTATTCCATATTGTTACTACAAACTGATATACTATTTTCTAATGAAAGCCATTACAATTACTGATTGTAGTTAGTTAGGCTGTAGTTAGTAGTAATGCAGTGCAGGATTTTAAACAGAATTCCACTTCGATCATATATTAACTACTAAACACATTCATACAATAAAATGATTCGTGTATGCATATGGGTTTTTATTTCTTTTACATATTTCTATTTTCAAATGAATGATTATTTTATAATAATAGTAATTATAATCATTGGAATTCATGCTATAGTATACAGGCATGATCAGTTTAGTGTAAATAGCACTGTTTAATCTTGAGGATAGATATATCACATTACCATGTTGGAAGTGTTCTAGTTCGAACATTGTTCAGGTAGTACATTTTTCACATATATTATAGTAGTACAAGACATCAGTCAGAAACTATTAATGCTTTATAACTAAACATTTTACGTACGTACGGTGCATTAAACATCATTTCCAGTGCCATATCGGATTGATCAAAATCATCTACAACTAGAGAAAATAAGACAGAAACAGAGAACACAGAACAATAAAAGCAGTAGTTACGAATACAGGTTAGTCAGGTTCATCAGCTCTACCATGATTTAGGTATAAGGTTATTTTATGATTTCATGTTCGAGTAAGATACCATTGAAATCGGTTAAATTTACAAGGGATAGTGCTAGTGTAGAGTACCTACAAGTAAGTAGGTTAATTAGTGGACTCAGCAATGAAACGATTATACATTTAAATTTCTGATAATCTCCACTGTGATATACGATTTACTTGCAACTGTTAGCACAGTTAAGTCATTTTGTGAGGAGTAATAGGCATCAGTGCAGCGAATAATGAATGGGAGTGATTTTATTTCAGTGACAGATTGCGTCAAATAATTTCAGAGTCTCAAAATAATTCACAAAGATTTATTTAGAATAAGATTGTATCACTAGTGACAAGGATTTATGGAAGCAATAATTACGAGTTCTTGCAGATCGAATAGCTTCATCAGATGTAAAAGATAGCTTATTGAGTAGTTTGACGAGAAAGCTTAGATTGAGTTTGTTTCCTCTTACATATGAGGGCGAGTTCAGTTTTATTACACATAGATTTATAATTTAAAGTACAATCAATTCAGTTCAAGTATTCTTGTTTTCATCGCTTAAATATTTCGATTTCACTAACAAGGTATATATGTTATATTTTATGTTTGCTAAATCACAGCCCACTGCTGTTCAGTGATGTTGGCAAACTTGACATTTTCGGTATTAATCGAATCCCCACAATATATCATCAACAATAATTAAAGATTGATTGTTAATATGTGGAAGCTTTTGGAGCTTAGATAATCAAGCTATTTCCAACTGAACTTAGCTAACCACTTAGGCATGAAATTGAATTTTGAAAATTTTTCATTCAGTGTTTCTAATTTCATTTTCTGTCAGTTTTCTACTCTTGTTATTATTTCCATAATGGTAAATCATGATAGAGATCATAATTTTTTACTCGAATCAACGATGGATTATGATACTGAAAAATTGTGATTTTTGTTTTTCGAAAATAAATTTTTAATCACTCTTTTTTCACTCTGATAAAATTAGTTTTATTAAAACTAATTGTTTTAAATGATAAACTTTGAAATGTTGTATTAGGTGTTTTTTTTTTCAATTGAAAATGTAAGTTACTTTCATTTTTATAACTTTAATATTCATTGGCAGTAGATCATTTGTACTTATTTATTTATTTTATAGTTTTTTATACTAAAAAAATCATGAATATGTTATAGTTCAACATTTAAAAAAAATTATTTTTGTGAAATTTTGATTACTGGATACAATTGTTTACAATCTTACAAATAATACTGAATATTTCAATATTTTTAACATAAATAATAGACTATAGAGATATTGTATCAGTTTCGGAGAAGATTGTTTCAGCAGAGAGTTCTCTTTTCAACGAATTCCATTTTCGATAACATATAAATATATATGAATACATATATAAATATATATCTATATGTACAGATATATAAATAGGTACGTATATGTAGGTAGTTCGATGCATATTTTATTCAAAAGAATTCGATAATCTCATTGGGTTTGGCTAAAAAGAGGTGAAAACGGCTAAATAAGAAGCTCTATAATCGAACACTTTGTAATCACAGATCATTCTATCAAAAATGGATTTTGCATTATCTATGACGTTAGTAGAAAGCTGTCATAGGAATTTGACTTCTGTCTTCTTAGCATTGCTGAAGCACTCCCCATACATCTGTACTTATGTGTACAGAAGAAACTCATACAACAGCTTCTCCCACCATGATCTTAATCTCTCGAAAAAGTAGAATAAAATTTGTTATCTACTCTCGCAGCTATCTGCTTCCCTTCTATCTTCTTCCCTATAGACTATTTTTTCCGCAACTGATTTGTTTCTGATTCTACGATTCTCCTGATTACAGTTAATCAAGATTTGAACATTTTATCTAAACCCGCTGAGCCTTTTCGATTATAATTTTCTTTGTTAATCTTCATGATTGTTATTCAAGCCCTCAACAAAAACAGCATTATTTTTAATTCCCTTAACCATTATAAGGTTTTTTATTTTAGCTACTCTGTCTTACTCTTACTATGTTTAAAAAAACTTTATTATATTTGCGATTGTACAGCTTTGAACACGAATTCGCCGAAAAGTAAAATTTCCACTGAACTATTCTTTCTTGATTTAACTCTCAAAGGGGTATATTCTGTTTTTATTTGAAAAAAAGTGCTAATTTCAAAGAAATCTAACTATTTCATCTTAATTCAATTTTGAGAGAAAAACTATAATTTAGAATTGTGTGATTTTTCTCAAGAAGATTTTAGTATTCAATGAAAAAAAAGCTATTCAATTTTATCTAGGAAAATTTTGTAACATGAGTTTCGTAGGTTGTTTAGTTTCATACTTAATCATAATCGTCTTTTTATTTACTCTTGCTAGATAGTTTTTCTTAGTGAAGTTAGATCTTCATAAGTTTTCATCATCCAATACAGACTAACATCAATTCGAGATGAATTCGATAGACTGGTTTGACTAGATTATGTGTGCGTGGGTGTGTGTGTGTGTTCAGTTTCATAAATATGCATATATTCAAATAATATATATTATAATAGAATAAGTATTACAGTGATGAATTATCCTATCATTTGTATGTTAACAACTGAAAATGTTCAGTTCGTTTTGCGTATTGACTGAACAAAGACAGACAACATTTTTCAGTTTTCAAAAACAGGATGGACATTATGGGATTTGATAGTTTGTACAGTAATAATAATGAATAATTAATGATTGAAAGGTCGTATATCGATGTGTATGAGATGCTTAGTTAAACAGATTATTTTGTGGATTTGATTTACACCATTTCATCTGATACATGTATTTAACACGTTTGAGTTGAATCAGTCTCACCAGGTAAAGAAGTATGATCAAATAATAGCTGTTTTAAAGTCCTGAACTGTGATTTAAGCAGAAACAAAAATCTAATTGTACATATCAAATAACGCTAGATGAAGTTCAAGATACTATCTGAATGTGAAAATGCAGATACTTTAGTACTGTTTCATTAGATAGACAGTGTTTCATCATCATGGATTGGTTGTCGTTTGTGCTATTGAGTAGCCACTTACGGGCGCTTTTAATCAAGCTAGAAATATGAGTGTTCAGTGCTGTTCAATCTTCAATGTCTCGGATCAATATAAATTTGGGATCATATAGGTTTATAATATATAGTTTTCCTAAAAAACCATCTGCGCAAATAATGATCACATAATAATATAGAAAATTCGATAGTTAATTATTCCTTTAGTCATCAACTTATTTAAAATCATTTGCTTTTTTTTCATTCAAAGTGTAAAAACAAATGAATTTCAAATATTTTTCATTATCACTATGCTTTTCTAAGAATTTAGTCATTCATTTAGTTACATAGGTTTGATAGGTTTTTTGTTAAAATACTTGGATAATTAAAATAGATTGTAATTTTAATTCAACCTATATATATTTTTAATTTACACACTGAGATTAAGTAACACATTGTCATATTCTTTGGAACTGTATGAGTTAATATGTACTGGATGTTGTTATTTTGAACGTTTAATAAAATGAATTAAATTTGAGAAAAAAATCTCCTTATTCACTTTAGATAGTTGAACGTAAAGCAGAACTGGCTACTCATGAACAATATTCATTATTGTCGTGTTCTTCATCCTATTCTCATCCTAAAACTCCAACGAAAGCTACAAAAGATACTATGAAAATATCACCATCAAGCGTTCAGCCGTCAGATCATCAACCATCTTCATCTAATCAATCACTGAATGCACAGAATATTGAATCAACAGCTAGTACAAATACAGGTAGTACAGGAGGAGTGAAAAGTATTGAATGTGGAGCGAGTATAACAACAACTAGCCTGATAAGTAGATCACTATTTGATCATAGAGATAGTAAGAATACATTAAATTCAACAACAACAACAATGTCGTTAAACAAATTACCTCATAAATCAACCAGTGTTCATGTATCACCTTCAATGACTGGAGTAATTGTTGTACCAGACGATCAAAAGACTAATAATAATGCTCACAAATCATCGGACGATTTCAATGCTGTTACAGTACAAAGTAACCAAAAAGGTAGTCAAGCTAGTATTAGATTGAATAGTACTGGTTCAAGATTGTCTCGGCGTGGAGTGGCATGCGCTGGGTAAGCAGCCTTTTTTTTTCAAAATACGACGTAATAATACACTTATTATTATTCAAGTTATACATTTATTAACGTTAGTGCAATTTTCATTAATGGAAAATTGAGTAAATTAACATATTACAGTAAATAAAATTTTCCTCCCGACAATATCATTTACTAGACCTGTTAAGGTTAATTTTTATGTATTTTATATGCATCATGTTTTATAACAAAATTATGAAACTATTGCATTTATGAACAGAAGTACTAAAAATCAATCATAACGGCCAGAGTGAGTGAATGAAATAAAACATAGAAATGATAAATGAAAAATTACCCATCTGACAATTATGGGAACGATAAAATTATGAGCAAAAACCTTTACAAAATAATTTGTTGAACAGGAATGTGAGAAAGATGAGTGTTCATATGAATAATGTAAGAAGGCAAAAAAGCGTAAGCAAATATAAATCAATAAGAAAGTAGCAAACATGAAGAGGTGTTGAGAACATGATAAACTAAGGGATCAGATATACTCTTCTGAATACAAAAATCAGTTTTGGGTATATAAATCGAGAAGTTCTCCGTTCGGGTAAGTTTTTTTTGTTCGGTTTACTTCAAGTAACTGGTTTTACTTTGTCAGTAGTTCTGAATGAGGACTCTGATAGAATTAGATGATCAGAATATAACAGATGTTCAACGATCGACTTATTGACCAATTTAAACTCATCGTTTGATAACCATTGTGGATAGTGTTTGTATATGTGTTTGTAAAGAGTACTGTTTGTGTTTCAGATAAAATGAACTCTATACCAGCAAGTAAACAGGTAGACGCAAATTGAGATAGCCTGAAATAGTAAGTTGTTCCAGACACATTCTTGTATCAGACATATAATGAAAAATTCAATTCGTAGTTCCACTGAATGTAAAGTTGTCGTCAAATATTTGGTCATCCCAGTTTTCATACCTCTTTTAAACTCAGTGTTCATTAACAAAATCTTCAGTTAGTTGAGACTTGTTGTTTCAGCCAAATGTTTCAACTTCAAGCCAATTAATTTTCTAGCACTTTATACTAATTATTAACATGAAACGCTTTTATTGTGTTTTTTTTGTTTAGTCTTACATTTAATTTTTATTTTGTTACACTGTTGCATAATGTACACAAATTAAAATTAATTCAGCTTTTATTTGTGTTGGAATAATAGATTATTGATAATCTTTCAAAAAATATGACTTCTTTTTTCTGTTTGATATAATGGCTAAGCTATTGAGATATGACTCTGTGTGGAATTTTGCATTAGAATAGCACGAATACAAATATGAATGCATCTCCATGTATACAATCACACGTTTTTGTAGTAATTGATTTTATCTGAGTAGAATCACTTTAGAGTTATTAATGAATGATAATATAATAAATATCGTCACGATATTTCTAGTAGCACTGAAAAAAGTTAAGCTTCTTTTTGTTCAAAATATTTATTATTCATTTATTTAATGGAGGTTTTTTTGGCCAAGTATTTGCGAACACATTGGTGTATTTTTCATGATCACTATTTTCAGTGCATGGACGAATTGGCGTACATAAAGCTGAACACAATTCCATAGATAGTTTAACAAGTACGAATGTTCAACACTTGATCTTTAACTTAATTCAAGAATGTTAGTAATTCGTGAACATAAGTTAGAAGATAACATGTTACAAAAAAAACATAACATCTAATTCAGACATTTATAATTCATTTATTCTCTATACTCTTAATTATCTATATTTATTAGTACTAATTTTTTCGTTACTACGATTTCCTACAGATCTAACATTTTTGAGTAGGGTAATTATTAAAGTGTTTTGATTGAATATTAATTATGATTAACTGCAAACAGAATATTTTGAATTGTATATATATATATATATATATATATATATATATATATATATATATAGAACTTCTTACACCTTAGGGAATGAAAACGTGTTTACTTGTTATTTTGCACTGTAATAATGCATTGTGAATTGACGTTACCACAATCTACTATTTTTTCTCTATCGAATAATTTATTGATAAACAACAAATGTAGACTTTATTTACATGATTAAAGATAGGAATTGAATATTGCATAAATTATCCCAGCGATCATTTCATAATTATGTATAATTATCTAATAGTGAACAAGAATATATATTGAAATCGAAATTAACTGATACGATTGTATAGAACTACAATTGAGTTAGTCTGCTATTCATCAGAGTGTAATATCAAAGTTAAATAACGGAATAAATGGCGAACTTGATTATCGTAACTAGTTTCTTTTTTTGTTGAAAATTTCTATCTGATATAATCTCTTAATGAAAATTACCTTGATATAGTTCTTTCTGTATATTAGAAATAAATTTATGTATGGTATAATTAAATTAATAGGTGATTGCGAGTAAAGGTCACTGAAAACCTACTGCTGACCAGTGAATTACATGTTAAGCTTATAAGTGCAGTGGAAAAGTCTCAAGATACATAAAAAAATGAACAACAACTAAGGATTTCATTCACCACCAATAATTCATCATAAAATGTATTTGTACCAATGTGATGAATGATTGAATAACATTTAGATCTAGATCTGATTAACTGTAATGTCAGTTTACTTCTAATTTGATTATTTATGTCATAAATTAGCACTATTTGCTCAGAGCTTTATAAATGTATCCTTTTATTTTTTTGATACAGCAAGGAAATGAAAATATTTTTCGTTTGTACGATATACTTTTATTATAAGATTATAGGACTAGTGACCTATATTATGTTACTACTAGGCTAGATACTCGATCAGTAAGCTATAATTAGATTGTGTCATTTGTTATTGGATACATCATTGACGACTGGATATAGAAAACAAGGATTTCGACAAGATATTACTTGCAGCTATTACATGCAGCTTACACGCAGGAATCCAGAGAAGAAATCAATAATAGTCAAAAGAAATTAAAATTAAAATGTATTTGTCAGGTCATGCCCACTGGCCAATCACATTTACTTTCATGAAACACACAACAGTTTTTTGCAATTCTGAGATATTTAACGCATTCATAAAACTTCAATAAGCCAGTAACATTTGCTTTGCAATTAAGCATGATTTAATTGTCATTATCACTTAATGACGACTTATACAATCGAATTAATCAACAGTACCAATCAGAAATAATTATTTCATGCAGCTGACTGGACACTGAAGAAGAGTAAGGTGTTTTAGAAATCAGATCTGATGGCCAAAAACCTAATTTACCGATTATCTATTACATAATATTTTATAACGATAGTGAGAATTTTAAAGTAATTAGTCCCTTCTGATAAATTTGGACAATGTAACGGGAAAGCTTAAATTTAGTCAAGAGCAGGTCAAACCGAAACAAGTTCTATTTGTTCTTACACGATGTTTTACATAAATTGATTTGTATAATTAAGCTGTGTTTTGTCAATATCATCTGATTACTGATCACTACACAGAATGAATAAATCACATGTTTTCATAGAACTATTGACATTTTAGTTTCCTCTTAATTTTATGATGAGTTTCCTTTCAACTATATCAGTTCGTGAAGTAAATAACTTCAAAACCACTCAACAATATCTTAATGAATAATAATAATTATATTTTTATTTATCAATTATCTTCATTATGAATGCCACCAATTTTTTTTATTTTGAAAGTCAAAGTTATTGGTGATTGAATGACTTAAAGTTTGTTTTTCAATGAGGTTTCATCAGTGATCAACTTGGAGAGATGAAAAGTGAAAATACTTATATTTTAGTTCAGTTAGCTATTCAATTTATCTCATTTTGTATAGAAAATATACCACATTCCATTAGGTTTGCTTATTATTTAAAGTTAAAATGAATAGTCAATGGTGTTCATTTCGACAACTCATATCCTAATTTACTTATAACCATGTAAATTACTTTCTTATTACTTTAGAATATAATAATGTGCATAAATGAAGGTCAAATTAGAACCGTATAACAAGCATTCGAATTTGTCTTATGTACATACATATGCAAAAGTCAATTTTCTCCTCAATATTTTGTCACTATTCTACATTTGGTTATTACAGTGATATTTAAATAATAGAATCTTTTCGATCAATATGAGTAAAATAGAAATGTTGGTAAATGTTGAAATCTTTGAATAATACCGAAGCACTCACTAATAGTTAGTTCGAATAATTTCACTATGTTATTAGTATTTTTAATGATTATCATGATTACTGTTATGTTTGTTGTTTTTAAGAGAAGTGTTTCAAAGCTTATTCTGTAATGCCGCCTGTGTGTAGGTGGTTCAAAAAGCTGCATACAATAATTTTCCTTTCAAAATAATGACTATTCATAACAAATAAATACTAATAAACATTTAAAATATTATTCTATTCAGAATAAATAGATTATGAGGTCGTCATATATTATTTTGCTGATTTATTTTTAGATAATAATTATGACTGGTTGATAAGAAGAGATATAATCCTCATTCTTAAATATATTTGTAATATAATTACTAATGAACACTATCTAACCACTAATGCCGTTTAGGAGAAAAAAATAGAATGAGGCAATTTCCTCCAACCACATAAGATTATTTATCATTGCAAAATATTCTTTTTTCGAAATAATGATTTCCAACCCGATTCGATTGACTTTCATTTACCTAATGAGGACATTTTATTCTCGGTGGATATAAAATTATATGTTTATATATAAATACGCTTTTTCCTATCATTACGTATTATTGTTTATTCATTATTATTTATGAAATGTATGTATTGATTATGTTCTTGTTTCATTGAACAATTTCAATATTCTATGTATGGTTTGACAATGTCACATTTTATTGATATAAATAAGGTGTGTTCTGTTATCAATTGGATTTCGCTCCTGTCTGTCTGTCTATCTATCTATCTACATATCTATCTATCTGTTTGTCTGCCGATCTATTTATCAGTATGTTGTTTGTTTGTTTATTAGATGACTGTTCCATGAACTCATCATTGCCTGTTGAGAAATAATTGAGATTTTAACTATCCATGCAGATAAACTCTTTTTTTTGGTATAACAAGTAAATAGTTTACAAGAAGCAGATATGCGGAACAGACAGAAAATTTTCTAAAACATAAAAACGATTCTTTAATAATTATAATCTGTTTAAAAAATTTATTGGCTTTTCATCTTTCTTGTTCAAAAAAAGGTGTTCTTTTTAATGATGGCTACTTTGGGCGGATTTTATAAAACTATTGTAACTTTATCATTTTGTATTAAACAAGTTGAATTAGTTGTAGTTTCTTTGTTTGGAGAGAGATTATAATTTGTAATATCTATGACAAATTTTTCAGCTTCATTTACAGGAAAACTCTGACTTATAACAACGAAATCATGGTAAACAAAGGTCAACACACAGTTGTTTTTGAACTGTATTTACACAAATAACATGTTGCTTGTATGTGACTGACGAGAAAGCACGAAATGTTACTATCTCACAAAATATGTCTTCTCATTTCTCTGTTCAAATTTATCAAAGGGAACCACTGTTTTGAATTTCTAAAAAGGAGACTCCCACATTCTACCATCAAAAAGCTGCACCAACTAGTCAGCTTGAAGTGTAAATTAATGACCGAAAAGATCAGGTTGGTATTTCTAAATAAATGCATTATTAACAACCACTTCCCATGGATTTATGACAAAATGCTTCGACGAAATAAAGTGCGAATGACAAGTTCGAATCTGAGGAAGTTAATATGAATTCAGACTGACTCGTGCATTGACAAAATAAACCGATACAAAGAAACTTGCACACATTTCATACCACTTATTGAACAACTATCCATCATTTGCCATATTAAACTACTAAACTTCTGCAAAGGTATAGTAGAGAGAACGGCGAACCGAACATGGACGAAACTCAACCAGTCTCTATCAAAGACCCGAACGATTTCAGAATTTCCAGAAAATCTCACAGAACGTGTTCACAACCTATCTAACTTCAATCTTGACAAGGTTCACCTAGAACCTCTTTCAGTCGGACTAAACTACAAAGTACCACCTAAAAGAATCAAAAAAAATTTGGTGGACGCCAATTTCGAAAACCTCTACAGCCAGTTCTCAAATTCGACTCCAACATTAGCTGAGAATGAGGCATGGTTCAAAGTCAAATTAGTTGATATATCCCAGCAATTTGCGAACACTCCAATCAACCAAAATTCTTGTCTAACGAATGAGCACGAGGAAGCATTGAAGGAACTTAAGAACAATTCCACAATAACAATCTCCAAACCAGACAAAGGTTCCGGTGTAGAAGTCATGAATAAGGATGACTACATAACGAAAATGAACGTGATCCTCTCAGACTCTGCTAAATTTAAATCAGATTCACAGATCGATAACGTGAAGTTGGTCGAAAAACAGCTATGCCGAGAACTACATCTACTCATTCTTCATGGTTTTATCACCGAGGCCCATTATAAAATGCTCAAGCCCATTGGTACATGCACACGACAAATGTATAGCTTACCGAAACTATACAAGCCTACAACACCTATGAGACCAATTTTGTCCATGATAAATTCACCATACCATAAGCTAGCAAAGTGGCCGAAAGAAATTTTGGATCCTGTTTGTAAACAACTGTTGACACATACTTTCATCGATTCCTTTGAACTTCTCCCAACCTTGGAACACTTGAATATTTCTAATAGTCGGATGTGTTCTTTCGATGTAAACTCTTTGTTCACAAACGTACCTCTCGAAGAAACTGTGGAATTTATTTGTGACTTCATAACTTCACACAACATAAGAATACCCATTCAAACTACCTATCTTCGAGATCTAATTTTGCTGTGCACAAAGAATATAAAATTCTATTTCCAAGGTAAAGCATATACGCAAATCGATGGAGTGGCTATGGGAAGCCCTCTCGGACCTGTTTTAGCAAACATATTCATGGGAATGATAGAAAGGCAAGTGAGTCACTTCATCGATGGTATTACACTTTACAGACGATATGTCGAAGATATTCTTGTCATATTACCACATTCTACAGATATTAATGAAGTCAATGATTTACTGAATGCGATTCACCCGAATCTGAAAGTCACTTATGAGGAAGAAAAGAATAATGAACTAGCTATCCTCGACATCCTGCTCCATTGCCGTCCAGAGGGATTAATCAGACGAAAAGTACACCGCAAACCCACCTGGTCGGGACAGTACCTTCACTTTCTGCCCCATACAATATAAACTTTCTGTTGTCAAAACTTTATTCGCTCGAGCAAGTAGAATCTGCACTGCTGATACATTGAACGACGAATTCAAGCTTATTACTGAGACACTTAAATTAAACGGATATCCCGAAACGTTTATTGGTCATCAGAACACAACCACGACGAAACTGATGTGCCCAAGAAACCAGGTTACCTACAGTTACCTTTCAAGGGTGATCATTGCATGAAAATTACAACCAAACAGACTGCGGCTGCAATAAAAAAGACCTTCAATGCAGCTAATCTGAGGCTTATCACAACAACCCAATCGATCTCAGTTACCCCAATCAAGTCTCCAAGACCGATTCAGTCCAAATCCCACTGTATTTACCAATTCACATGTAACTGCGGAGAAAGTTACTTAGGTAGGACAGATCGCCGATTGGAAGACAGGATAGAGGAACATATTCCAAAATGGTTAATCGAATCCACGATTCCCCAACCCGTCATCTCAAAATCGATCAAGAAACCCAGCCTCGTCCATTGCAAAACATCTAATGATGAGTGGTCATCAAATTGACCCAAAATCAGTCTTTAGAGTTGTGACATGTCATCAAAACCCACACACACTGAAACTACTCGAAGCTATCTTGATTGGTCGGAAAAGTCCAATTTTATGTGTTCAAAAACAACTGTATGTTGACCTTTGTTTACCATGGTTCTAGTGAGTGAATGTCATGCTAAATAAGAAATTTTGACCTTATCTTCAAAACTGTATGTGACTGACGAGAAAGCACGAAATGGTACTATCTCACAAAATATGTCTTCTCATTTCTCTGTTCAAATTTATCAAGGGGAACCACTGTTTTGAACAACGAAATCCGCAAGATTGTGTAATCATTATATTGGATTGTATTTTATATTTGGAAATCATGAACTTAGTGCTAACTCTCAAGTTCTAGGTTCTAGTTTTTCCCCAAAGTTGAACTTTATTAACCGTATTTCGATAGAATGAAGCTGTAAAGTTACTGAAATTATCACTGAAAAATTTAATATTTCATAAGCAGGGGTTGATTTTAATTTTGATGTCGTTTTCGAATTGACTTACTGATTATCTATGAGTATGTCACGAACTTTTGTGAAAAATGTAAAGCCTTCTGTTATATTTTTAAATTGACAGATTCCCAGCTTTTTCTTGGTGTAGTGGTCTACAACGTGTGACTGCTGGATGTGCATCATTAAGCCGTGGTCATCATAGTCTACAAGGAAGTAGTAAAAATTCTAGCCAACAGAAGTTAAGAGGAAATAGAAAATCTCAAAGATCCGTCCAATCTAACGAATTTACAAATGTTGGTGTCAGACCTACACCAGCTCCAAAGCCTGGTCCACTTGTTGTGGATGTACTTCTCACTAGAGGAACAAAAAGCGGTTTAGGATTCAGTATAACTGGTGGTGTTGGAAATGAAACAATCAATGGAGACTCAGGAATATTTATAACTAAGGTTTGTTACGATATTAAGTACTTGTATTCTACATTACAATATTCCTATTTGAATATAGAATGCTATTTGATAAATGGTATAACGTACTAAGAAGTCAAGATCAGATGGATCATTTTGGGAAGACAACGTTTATTTACAGGAAATGTACACATTATCTTCAGACGTCCATCTACAATAGAAGCAGGTTATTGATTTTCTTCCCTGACATCTCTTCTGGCCTTCAATATACTCTGATTATACCACGTGTTTAGATGTCCAAACATTCCTCTCTCTGATAGCAACTCCCAGACGACGAATCACTGCATGCTATTTATTTGCTACCTTGTGAGTAGCATCCACCACACGAGGTTGTGAATGACCCATATTTTTTTAAATCTGTGAGTCATAAATGGCAGTGGAAAACTAAACCTGGAGACAAATTTTTGATTGAAAAACTAGGTTGTAACAGCACGATACAATTCTGTGAATCTGTAATTTTTGAAGCCATACCAAACACCTTAAATTTATATGCCTATGATGTTGTACCAGGAGTTCTCATTCTTGCGAGGAGAATGACATAATAAAACTTTTCTCTTATATTTGGTTTTTTTAAGTTATATCTGATGCTTCGAAATTTAAAAAGAATTTGCCAAAAGATACTTATTGGATAATATTTTTTTATGGAAAAAAATATTGATCAAATTTCGTTGGCAGAAATTTTTCATGATAAATTAGTTTTAGCAATCATTTTTATTTGTTTCTGTTTGTTTTCGTCAATAATGCAGTATTGTCAGTCAAGTTGTTTTAATCCATTAGAACACTACTTCATTATCTTCAACCAAGTGAGACTTTTACAGTCAAAATATTGATAATGATCTGTATAGTGGGATGATTGTGATTTCGTAGTACACTACAAACTCCTAATCCTCGAATTCTCACTGGATTTTTTTCTGTAATTTGTCTCCATATCTTAATATCTCGCCTGATTAGCTAGTCGGGTTGGCTGATATATTTACCGTAATTTAGTTCAGCCTATAATTCGGAATATAAAAATGGTTCGGTTACTAATATTCATTTTACATAAAGTTCATTTGACATACATTCGGTTCAGTAATTAATAAATTTTTTAAGATGAAGTGTATAGTACACTAAGACTAGCAATTGAAGAAAACATCAATCACAAAAAACACAAAAGATTTCAGGTAACTTACACACAATAGGGTATGTATGGATATACCATACGTGAGTGGTGTTCTGGAAACATTCACCTTTAATATTTCATATTTATTTTTATGGCTATTTTGTTGATTCCCTGTTATGTACCGCTTCGTTAACTCATATATATCGCACAAATAGTTTTGACATCATTTTACATGAGATCACATATTTAAATATGTTTACCAATAACTCACTATATTTTCCAAAGTTTAATTGATGATAATTAATGATTTCAAATGTGTAAAAACGCAAACCTCCAAAACTGTGCCCCAATATAAAGTTTAATTCGTCAACTTTAGCCTCTGGAACGCATAATCGTTTACAATGGCTAATAGCTATTCTGAAAAAATTAATCTGATCAATATATAAATACATGACATATCAGTAAGGTAGGAAGTATACTGAATAATAATAATAGTGATAAAAAAACAAATCAGTAAGACTATTACAACCTGAATAAAAACGATATGAATAGATGAAGATAGATGTGATTTGCTTAAAGAATTCATAAATCAATGTATTTCAAGTTATTGATCAGACAGAGATCACAATCTAAATGACTCTCATATGGTTATTAATAAATCCCTAAACAGAAGCGTGAATAACTGAATATAACTTATCAAATACTAGCCATATGTCTTCTTTTCAATGTGCACTTACTTTTGAATGTTTTTTTCTAGCTTACTCCTGGTGGTGTTGCAGAAACAGATGGTCGAATTCGTATTGGTGATAGAATTGTTCAAGTAAATGATACACCGCTTATTGATGTAACACATGAACAAGCAGTTCGTGTTTTAAAACAAGCTGGTGATCAGGTTCGACTTGTTCTGGTGAAGTATGTAAATAATTGTTCATCTCGTCAAACTTCATCGACAGGTGAGTATCATGTTATAATCCTATCCAGTTACCAGTATCAATAGTATGATTTTAATTTTTCATTTAAGGTAATATACTTTTATTTTGATGAATATTTCGTTTTAGCAAAGTGATCTGTACATTTTTATGTGTTTTTATTCAAATACTAAGTGGTTTCATGCGTTAATAGATGGTCTAAGTCATATCAACGCTTGACCGACAAAACTTGGTATTTCTGCAAGTTTTCATTGCAGGTATCTCATTGTTTGATTCAATTTAACGGAGTATTGTTCCTGTTTTCTTACACAAAAAATGCATGACATTTTCCGTATATGAATCTTTCACTGGCCTTTGTTATGATTTGTTTTCAATATTTGCTCATATATTTACCTTCGTGTCTGCTAACAGAAATCTATAAGCAAACAAATCATGATATCATTAAGTTATCGCTAATATTCCTATAGTATTATCCATGAATAAGAATTATACAAAAGGAGTTGAAAATACGAAGAAAGCATATATTGCTTTTTATATAGCCAAATTACTCCTCGATCGATAGCCTTGAAAGGAAAAATTAATAATTTTAAGGGTTTTTGGCACAAAAATTTGACAAAAAAGTCGTAGTTAAATTTTAACAGACCTATTTTTATAATTTGAAAAAAATTAAATAACTATCAAGGTCGGACGTGTGAATAAGAACTCAAGAACAATAGATTGATTAATTCGTCCAAAGACAGGGACTAGCCATGTAAGCTGAACAATGTAAGTACACACTACACGTTACACCACAAATTAACTAAATTTAGATGTACGTATGGTTAAATTCCAAAATGTTGTTTAATGGCTAAACGCCCTTTGCTTCTGGACTTAATAATCCTGGGCGCAAAATGCTAACAGTGGACCAATGATAAGTTTCTGGCCAATTTTCCCGTGGAAATATAGTAGTTGAATACTTAAAGCTTAATTATTCGCCTAATTGAGTTACTGCCATAAACGATGTATTATGATATCATTTTTATACTTCCGTTAATGTTACTATTGTTCATATTTTCTAAATTACTAACTCATTTACATATTCATTAGTTATTTACTGAACTTTTTCAATATATATATATATATATATATATATATATATATATATATATATATCTTGATTAAGATTATTCTTTTTTTTTCTATGTTTGTACTTAACTCTTATAAATTCTATGTATTTTTCATTTTCCTCTTTTTATTTTAAGCTTACAGAAATATACATATATTTATTTATATATATAGACCAAATAAAAATTGATTCGCTTAAGGCAACTAAATATGATTTGCTATTTCTTCGTTTTTTTTCTCTCTCTCCATTCTTTCTTATACATACACATACATATTCTACTTTCAAAAAAGTTCATGCAGAAATCAACTCTATTCACAAAAACCAAAAAAATCGATTGATTTTGTTTGCATATAGAATAGGAATAGAACTTTTAATAATTGTATTAGTACAAATTAAAGTGAATGTAAAAATGTGTTTCTGTTTTTTCTGTTAATGTCGTTGTCATGCATGATAAGACAGTTTTTATTCCTGTTTACTAGAAGAAAAAAAAACGTTTGTTATTTGACAAGATTGTTTTTTTCTTATCAAATAGCATTTTTAAGTGAATGCATTATATAATGTGGGAAACTATATGTTTTTTTTCGCATTTCAAGTAAAAAAATTTTTTTTGCTATTCTTAAACTTTAGAAATTAGTTGGCATAAATAGATAAATGTTTATTTTGTGTAACGTTGATATGGTCGTTAACGTTATGACAATAATTCTTAATAAAATAAAGTTTCATCATGAATTAAAATGAAATGAATAGTTATTTCTCTTTAGTAAACCATTGAAAAAAAAAATGGAAAGTTGTTTCATTCATATGACATAAAAATAGTTTTAATGGTCCTGCAAATATTAACAATTCAACAGTCTTATTGACCGACAGCTTTTTGTATGGCAATAATAATGTGATAGCTTTTTTTAAATTTCAGCATGATTCTGTATTAGGATCTGGAGTTAAACAGTAACTTACCGAGAACGCTTTTAGTTCAAAAATTAGAAAAGCAGAATACTAGAAGTAAAAACTGACAATCTCATGTTCCAGTCCCTTTGAATTCGTAGGTATATAATGCTGTGATTGGAAAAGTATGATTTGAATGGTGTACAACTATAGTCATTTCTTAATGGAAATTAATTTGAAGTTGCCTGCGAAATAGGGAAAAATCACATTAAGAGCTCTTTGACTACAAGACTGAAGAATATTGATAGTTTTTCTTAGAACGATTATGCATATTTTTTTTAAGTCACTGAATTGCTTCTTAATTTAATGAACAGATGAAATCACATTTAATCAATGGAACACTATTTATTAGCGTGACAATGTATAGTTACGTAAGAACTCGGTCGTTAGAATCTGGGTTTTAAGGATACTGTCATGTGTATTTTGATAAGCAAAGTACTCACACTAACTAACTTGTCTTTAATTTATTAATTGCATATGTGTGTTTTGACAAATACAACAATCTAACACATAATAGATTAGTGAATGCTTCGTGCATAGTTTTCATAAGAATATGCCACACATTTTTGCATGATATTCATGAATATATTTTATTACAGAGGTATGGAAATAGTTGTTTATTATTGAAATCATGAATGAATCATTGATAGACCACCATTAGAAACTCGGAAGCACTAGACGGCCATTTCATACTGGTATGTAACTCATCCGCAGTTCTCATCCATGACTCCCACTACTGGCAGAAATCGAGTTGCTGATGGGTCATATACCAAGGCAAAACGGCATTCCAGGGCTTCCAGGTTTCTAATGGTAGTCGAACAATGATTCATTCATGATTTCAATAATATTCACTAATATTTAGGAACGAAAGATTCATTAATGGTTCACCTGTGTAAATAATTAAAAATCCTTTTTCATTTCATAGTTAACTTTTATCGTACATGAAATCAACAAAACAATTAACCCCTACCGTTCTGTGGATCCTAAAATACTCTAATATGTTCAAATTGAGCTGGTAAAAGTAAATCTAGACTACGATCTAAGCACAAAACCAAATATATCTCGTAACAATTCAACAGAAATTAACTGTCTAAAATGTAATGGAAATTAAGTAGTATAAATCTATGAAGTAGAAGATTAGTAATATTTATTATTTAAGTAATTGGATTAATAGAGAACAATTATAGTTGTCTTTTATTCTTTGATGCCGGTTAACTTTTAAAATGTGTTCTTGAAATGGTGAAGAATACTTCACTTCTATCGGAAGTTTGTGCTGATAATGTTGTTCAGAAGAACAACGAAAGCTTCACACATCCAGCTCAGAGGACGAAACACCACCACAATGTTGGAGAAGATATTCGCTTAACTAGATGGTTTTGGTGAGATTTCGCTCTCTAGGCTGGATGGTTTGTTTGTGTAGTCATCTGAGTGGGTTCACGGAAAATCTATTTTGCTCTGAACGAAGTAATTTTCAATTGTTATCTGAAGAAGCACACAGTAAAATTTTTATCAATTTTTCAGTTTTTAAAACAATATTATGAAATTGCAGTTTTCAAAACTAAAGGTCATTAGTTTAAATAATAAGAACTCATGTATATGCCATTTTCTTCTGAACTTAAGAACAGCAGCATAATTACTATGATTATGTATCGCTGACAGAAACAAGGCTACTGAGCCATTCTCTTTAATCGAAGTAGGTAACTATCTCTTAATCAATTAATTGATCACACTCAAATATATTGCTGTTTCATGCAATTCATTTACATAAAAAGTTTTAGTTAAAAATATTCAACAAACTATAAAACTAGTCAGTGAGATCAAAATTGTTTTTTAGCAATATCATAAACTTACAGACATAAAGTTTTCAAAAAAAAACGACATTATTTAAAGCAGATTTACGTGAGTAAAATCATTCATATCAACTAGTAATTATTTTTATTTACCGGCAAAAAGAACTACAATAAAATTATATTTCAAAATAATATTTTACAATTTTCTTGTGTGGCAAACGATCTCGAATATTTTGTTTATATTTTCATCACATTTGTAATTACATCCATTCAGTTGAATTCACAACAGATTGTACTGATAATTTATTGATTAAAAGGTGTCTCCATTTTTGCAAAAGGCCTGCGTTCATAGAATCATAGTAAGCTAACCTATATGTTCTAACAATGTTATCAACAAAACCACCCAAATACTACTAAAATCTCCAGGCATTATTGATGTTCAATGGTTTTCTTACATGAAAAGATAATGAGTTCAACTAACATCTCTTTAAAAAAAGCTATAACTCATATAGTAAATGGTCAGAAAATGTTAAAAAATATCTAACTGTTTCATTCAATCTCGTCAATAGAGTTATTTCAAAAAATAAATATTTCATTAGGTTTAATGAAAATAGAATATATATCACTTGATTTGTTTCATCTGTAAATATATATGTACATTAATTTCTCACAACTTTTCAAGTGTATTCATTTATTGATATGTATGCTTGGCATAAGTTTTAGTTACACCCAATTGTTTTATTCTACATTTCCTTTACTCAATAAAACATAACTAAATTTAATTATGTTTATTTTATCTTATTTTATTTTATTCTTTACTTTTTCCAGCTTTTTCTATTTTAATAGAAAATAATATGTGTTAACTTGTTAAATTATAACTAAATAACATTATGTTAGATTGATGCTTAAAAGTTTGTTACTTTTTCACCAGAATGTTACTCTTCCATTTGGATATCTTTAGGATAATCAATTAATTTTTTAAAATTAAAAAATTAATTTGTATATGAGTGTAATCTGAAACCTATGTACATATTGCATAATATGTATAAGTTTATATGTGTTGTTAGCTTAAGATGATGCTTGAAATTTAACAGTAAAAAATAACAGACATTTTTGTCAAATACAATTTATAACAGGAGCGTTTGAATTTTATTAGAATGGGATTTTTGCCAAGTTAATAATCTGAGATGGTATCATTAACCATGTATTACGGGGTTGTGAAGATTGTTTAGTTACATATTTGAAATCATGAATCGATCAATGTTAGACCACCATTAGAAAGCTGGGAGCACTGGACGAACGTTTCGTCCTCATATGGGACTCATCAACAAGGCGCATTCGCAACTCCTGCACCGTTAGATAACGGCTTAGTGGTCCAGAGGTTAGGCTTTCGCGTGCACGACCGAAGGTCCTAGGTTCGAATCCTGCGAGGTACAAAGTCGTAGATTTGCACTGCTGATTAGTCCCATACCAGCACGAAAAGGCCGTCGAGTTCTTCTAGGTTTCTAATGGTGGTCTAACATTGATAGATTCATGATTTCAAATAATAACTATGTATTATTCCATCAATGATTATCGTGACATTACCCACTTCAATAATAATGTTATTTCTGTGAAAAAAATGTTTGCAGAAACACATTTATTTTACGAGATAACACATTCGGTTTTGTTTATGATATCAAGTTGAACCTATATATTGAGTATACGAAGTCGAAACGTTTAATAGTTTATCTTCAGTGTCATAGTTGTCAGTTGATCTGTGCCTTTCAGTTTATTTAAATGAAATAGCAAACAATGGATCATGGTGTTCAACACTTCAACGTTCGCGTTATTTAATTAATCGAAATCAGGGATTATCTTCTTCCTTTCAACAAAATATCAAAGAATGATGCTGAAATTTTGTACTTAAAACAGAAATTTTTTCGAAACTGCCTTATTATTCTAAGAAGAATAGAACTGATTCAATTTTTAATTGCGAAGAGATATGGAATTTCGTGCTACTGTTCTAAGCTATGTGAAAAATAAAAAAATTATGTAAAACAATTTGGAAGTAAATGGTTTAGGATTAAATGAACGATACATAAGTAGGGTTTTTTATCTTGTAAAATCAAATACGTTTGATATAATTTATTTATTTAGTTATATTTTAAATGTTTCATAAAGTATCAATCAAATTTTACTATGAATGTGATGATCTTGTAATTCACTATTGCTCTCCTATTTCTCTACAGAATTTCATGATATCAAATGATTAAGTTTTAAATTGATTTCTTCATTGTTACTCCTCTACTTGTTTCTATTTTTATTGTTGATAGGACTGAAAACTGAATTAAGTGAACTCAATGATCAAGATGTTATTGTTTGCAATGATGATTTCAATCATCGAAACGCTTATGATAGTAAAAATGTTTCACCTATATGCTATACTAAATCATGTTCATCATCAGGTTCATTATCGTCAATTCACAGATCAGCTTCTGTTTCTCCTTCTGCTGTTTCCTCTCGTGCATCTTCCATTTCGGAACCATCTGTATCTGATTCTTGCCATGCTGAATCATCATCCGGTCATCCAGTAGAGTTTGATGTAAATCAACAAGAAGATCCAACTGGACATCAGCAACCATTATCGGTTCCTTCAAAATCAAAAACAAATCGTAATTTAAATTCTAACGATCAAGACCATACTCATCATCGTCGTCATCGAACTGGGACAACGAAGAAAGCTCATTCATCCTCAGTAAAAACTAATGAACGATATCACTCTTCACCAGATTTATCAAATGAAAAGTGTCCCAAATCACAAACAGTCATAACAACAAATAATCCATGCTTTGCATCAACTGGTCAAGAACTACTGGAAAATAAAATGGTTGGTATAAGTAAGTAAAAATATGGTATTGATGATTATTTCATTTTGATTTCTTATTCAATTCAATGTTATCGTTTGATTATGTGTCCATCATTTTGAATTTGTATTTTGTCATTTATAAATTTTGTGAGTGAGTTAGTTTATTTAAGTAACTTAATTTATGATTTTGATGTGAATTTTCACTTAGAAATGTTCACCGTTTCATTTGACTAAATATTTGTGCAATAGGCTAATCAGAAATATTTTACAAGTAAAACCAGTGTATGTTTGTTGTTAGTTTGAGATATTTCTTTACCTTTGAACTTAGAAATAGAATGGTATTTTGCCACTTTGATAGAATCCTAGATAACTCAGTTTAAATTTTGAGCACTAAGCTTTTAATTTCAATAGATTTTAAGTAATCGAAAATCGGGTTGTATATTTGATTCTTCAGTTAATACTTACTATTAAGTCGATTGTTTTAGGTTAGTATCAAGATGGAGAACACAATTCTCATTGATATTTAGTCACTACTGTACTGTTGACGAATGAGCTTTTCGATATCATAAAATTTTAGTTATCGTTCAACCGATATATCATCGATTTCAACATTTTACAGTTCTATGAAGGGGACCAAGATAATCTTATGGTTTATATTTACTAATTTTTAATAAGTATCAATAAATTAGGAATTCAAAAATTTTTTCTACGAATGTTTATTTGTGACCACAAAGTCAAAGAATTCTAACATTTTATTTAGAAATTTATTTTACAACAGACAACTACATATGGGCTTATAAATACATGAATTGTTCATATCTATATTTGTGATTTGGAAAGAAATATCTGTTTTTTTCTGGAATCATTAGTCATAACATCTTTTTCTCGCAAGCTACTATACTATTTCATAATCACTGTTTTCATTACACATTCCTTCTTGTTCTATTTTTTTCGGTAATCATTTAGTTGATTATGTTGCTGCTGCTTCAGTATCCAGCTTACTTAATGAATGGCCAAATGCTCGTCTAGTCACATTGTATCGAAGTGGTCGTAAACGAGTTACTTCTATGAATCGAAATCAAACAGATAATTATGATACTGTTCAACGTGGTTGTTCATCAAACAGTGGACGAAGTCTTGGTTTAAATATTGTTGGTGGTGATGGCTCAGAAGCAACGTTTATTTCTCATGTACAACCTGATAAACCGGCTGGTCTATCAAAACGAATCTTAGTTGGAGATCGATTATTGACAGTAAGTCTTATAATAAATAACACAAGAAAAATACACATTTGAATAAATTTGTATGTATTTCATTCAAAGAACATAATAAATGTGATGCATAATTGAATTGTCTAATTCAATGGAATTTTCAATTATAAAATATTTACTCATGGTTGAACGATATTTTTTTTTAATATAAATCTTATTATTTGAACATTTATAATTTTGTTTTTTTCAAAACTCAACCATTTAAAAATTTTATCATGATTGACACAATGCTTCTCTATAAACTATATTTTCATTTGTGTATGTTAGTATTTTTTTTTTAGAACAGCTGAAACCAAAGTAAACTATTCAAATTAAGCCAGAGAAGAATAGATAAATATTCATAGACTCAAATCATTCAGAGAAATTTTGAAAATCGAAGTAAAATTGATATACTCGCCAACTGATATGCTTGAAACTATTACGAGTTCAGCTTACTCGGTAAACAGGACGAAGATCAATGACTCAGTGACACGATAGGCTATCCTGATCCATTGTCCCAGACCCTGCTAACTAGATCAAGAAGTCTTGATAAGGCGTAGAGAATGCATTCTACAAGCACACAGAAAATGCGAGGTGTCTAAACACACAAATAAAGCTTATTTATACCATAATAGAAACGCCCTTGGTGAGAGCCACAAAATAACGTACTTAAACGATCCATCAACCAATGACAGTTAGGGATTTTTCGAGTGGGTAATGTAAACTGCGGGTCAACTGACGCGAAAACATTGAAATTCAAAATTTCAGAATAAATTACAAAATTAGAACCTTTCTAAGTGAGTTCTGGGGATCTAACATTCTTAACAGAAATAATCGGCCATTTCATTATTGCGTACCAGTGCGATTGCATTATATTAGAATGAGTACTCAGAAGTTTCTTAGCATGCTAAATATATTCAGTCTGCCTAAGTTGAAACAGAATAATCCACATTTATAAATCTTGTAGCGTACTAAAAATACAAAAACGGATTATATTCAGTAAAAATTATATTCATACATCTCATGTGAAAAACTAATTACAAATCGTACAACTTCTGTTGATACAACACAGAAGAGTAAATATACAGACGAGCAAAACTATTATCATATTTCCATACAAATAATCTGTTTTATGTTAAACATTTGTAGGTGATCTAGAGAAAATTTTACACTCATATTATTTAATACTCGATAGCAAGGCGTTTCCATAACCAGGAGGAAATGATGTTCTATGTTGTGCTCATACCTAGGTTATTCTGCAGTGATCATTCGATTGTGAATTTTTTCAGTTAGAAATGTAACAATACATGTTTAACGTTTAGAAAACCCAAATGGATTATGGGTTTAATCACTTTAAATCTGCAATGGGAACAAGTCTGTATACTAATCAACATAACAAATTTTAAGATCTCTAGACATTTTCATACTTTCCATCAAGTTACTTTATCATTTTATTCTAATAATCCTTAGAAATGACGTAATTTGGATATTTCACATGCAATCATAATCAACTTAACTTTACTCTGGTAAATTCAGATGTAATATAAAATAAATTTATTGTATTTTGAAGAAAAATTAATTTTGTTGATGTTATTTAATTGGTTAACAAAATAATAAGAATGCAGGAACTTGTGTATTTGAGGGCTTAAATTAAACTTTCTTTCTATTTATTTTACTTATTATATAACCTGTCTAACGATATAATTCTGTTGACAGGGACAATTTTAATTCCGTATTACACAGGTAATCGATGAAAATTCCTTCTCACCATCCAATAAGTTAATTCAGTGGCATGACTTGGTTTTCATCAAACCTTAAAGTCGTGAATTTGATGTCGTAGGAAGGTTAACAGGGGTCGTAAACTGTTATTGGATAAATACACACATCAGAGATAATCAACATCTAGTGAATCAAATTAACCAATGGAATCATTGGGTGATTTAGTAATAGACCTTTGAATGCCGGCTAAGTGATTTCAAGGTCACTGCCATGCCACGAGAACTGAATGTTTTGTGTTCTTTCTTCGGCGAGGTCGGAAATGTTCACATACTCAATTAAAACATCTGTCTTGTCATTCATGATTTTCCGTGTCAATGTAAGTTCAGTTCTTGATTCAGACTACAAAACCATTAAGTTAATCATTGTTCAAAGTGACCACTATCTTTTTTTAGAAAATTTTCGATCACACATATAGTAAACTCGGACGATATCAGCTTATTTATTTTCTTGGGTGTGTCTATTTTTTGAAAAAATAACAAATATGAAATGCTTTACTGTTGAATACAAATGTTTACCATTAATTTTGATTTCAATGTCATGTTTTTGTTTAGAACAAAAATCGATATTTTTGTTTGTTTCACCTGATATAGTAATAAGATCGAAGAACGGGAAAAGCTTTAATACACTTTTTTATTCTAAAGTTTTGTGTTTATTTATTTCTCCCCCTCATCGTTTTGGTTTGCATGTATTAATTTACTTGTTTTTATTCGTGTAATTATGAGTCATTTATTTATTTGTAATTACCTTAACATAAACAAAACTTGTGGTAGTGGAGTCCAGGACTCGCGTTCCATCATATTTGGGACTCGTACCTGCATCCCAGAGCTGATGTCCACTCCAAGACAAGAACCCAGTACCATTCACTTCAATCGACATTTCTGTACACTTAGCTACTGAGTCCTAATAGCCACTTGTTTGTGCGATTAGGTGAAGTTTAATTCATTAGTATTGGTTGTTTGAACTTTCTCATTGATGTTTGAGAGTGCCATTGATCGATCTATCTGGACCTATTAGCTAAGTGGATAACGCGACAGCATTTGAAAAATCGATACTGGGTTCTGGTTTTGGAGTAGACATCAGCTCTGGGATGTAGGTAAATGCAGCCCACGAGTCCCAAATAAAATGTAACGCGCGACCTGGATTCCACTGCTAGTCATCATCCTTATTTGCTTATCATGCTTGTGACTTAGTGGTAATATCGAGGCAATCAGCACATAATGCAGATATGCCAAAATATAGTGATCGATCACAGTCGTAAACATCAATACGGAGATTCAAGCATCCAATACAAATGGAATAAACAAAATTTGTTTTCGTTTTATCATATTAATCAACCTAATGAATGTAACTGTGTTTTGTTTTGAAGACTTTTGACATAAAGAGGTCGTCAATTCATACGTATTAGAATATCTGTTGAATCAACCTTCATGATAAAAGATTACGTAATATACACAAGTGTTTTCAGACAACGTTTTGGTATTTATAAACAGGAAAGTTTAGAATACGCGTTTCCTTCTATTTGCTGCTCATCAGTTGGATGTTTCCTACACCCCTGTGTTAATAATCTCACCGATTTTCACACTTGGTGTTTTCGCTTTCATATTTTTAAGCGTCAGTCTAGTAATAATATCTAGTGAAGTTGTACAGCATCTATCGAGTTATTGTAAAGGGGCACTAATCACTAAGTCTGCATTACTGTTGTCGATTCAATTATTATTAAGTTCGTTATTGTCGTTTATTTTATTGAATCGCATATATGTCACATGTAGCCATACTTTACGTTACAGAGTATGATAATTTATTCTATCCGAATCCAGTTAGACAGATAGGTTTTCGAACTTGTAACCTACTGGTTCAAAACCAAGTACTTTGACTTCTAAGCCATCCCAAGACTAATAAAAACTTATACTCTCTAGTTCTCTCCATTTTTATTAGGTTTCCTGTTTCACCTTCCTCACTGAACTTAGTTTTGTTGGATATATAAATCAGAAAATTTATAAGCATCTTCATCAACATTAAGAATCTCTATTTTCTATTGATACTTTAATTTGGGCATAAAATCGATTTTAGCCTACATATTTATTTCTGAATAATTCTTTCCTTATATTGATCATTATCATAGAAATTGTCAATTACAGAGCAAATTGTCTCATCATTCATTCAGTGTGGTTTATTATTATTATTATAATCTTAAGTTTCATGATTAATTTACGTTTCTTTTATGTGATCCGTAATTTAGTTTTTATCAATAAAAATCTCAACATCGTTGTTAAGGTATATAATGGGAAGAAATATTTATTCTCTAAGTAAGGTTTTATTCACATCTAAATTACAATTTGCGTAAATCTGATAAATTTAATTGTTGAAAAGAATGCAATAATTTGAAGAGAAATTTTTCATCATACTACTTATTTGTTTGCTGAAGAAGAAAAATACCCATGCATTAAGGGTTACTTTAGAAAACATGTTTCTACTTTATCCTGTATATTACTAACCTTAAAACTGTTACAAAATTGTATCTTAGAAAGGAATCTATTGTGAAATGCAGATTGTTTGTAACCAGGATTAGGGCTGTTTTTTAATAGTTAACAGAATTATCATTTTGAAGTTTACCACCTGGTAACTTTAGATGTGCTAAATCGAAATCGAATAATTATTCATAGAAAGAAATTGTTAAATAAACAAAATGAGGATTAAGTTCACTTTATTCAGTTGCTGAGCTATGAAACAGACAGTTTTCAAATACTGATGTACGATATACCTCTAACTCTGTTCATACATGTTGGTGATGTCATAGATATATAGACAGGTCCGGTGTAATTCCGACTGCCTTCATTCTAAATCAGTTTGAAATCGTTTGCAATTATCCTGTTGTTCGTGTTTTTGTGTCAGGGACGTTAGATCCCCAGAACTCATTTGCAAAAGGTCCTAATTTTGGATTGTTTATGTTTTCGTGCACAAGTTGCTTATTTGCCTTCAGCTTATATTTCCCACCCGGAAAATCCTTGACTGTCATTGGTTGATAGATTATTTTAGCAGGCTATTTTGTGGCTCTCTCAAAGACGTTTCTACTATGTAGAGGTAAGTTCGATTTGTTTGCTTGTCGTCCTCGTATTTTCTGGGTGCTTGTTGAATATTCGTAATAGTTTCGAGCATATCGATTGATGAACATATCATACTGACTTACTACTGATCAGTCTTTGTTGTCATACGCGCATCCTGAATGGATTTTCGCGATTTAGCCATCATGTTCCAAGTATTTTGAAGAGTAGTATCTAGACAAAATGGGGGAGGCTTTGAGCCTTTAAAAAAAGCTACTCATTTCGAATCATTTACTGAACATTAACCTTGAATTGCAGGTGCATCTAACTGGCGATCGCCAAATAGGATGAAACGTATGTTATAAATTCTACTGAAACACTGTCTTATTCAACAAAAGTGAGGAGAAATGCCCATATTTTTAGTGACTTTTTTGCGTTTCTTATTTGTTTAATCCTAGACAGTAGTATCATATTGTCTAGTCTCTGTTAGTGAACTGATCTGCCGACCGATTTTTGTACGATGCCTTTGAATCTTAATTATTAAAATACTATAGTAATACAGACTTTGTTAAATTTGTTTGATTTTCTAACAGAACAATGGCTGTCTAAAATATTACAAATACATTTTACTAACGAATAGTTTAAAATGAAACAAAATAGAAATATTTGGTTCTTAAAGTTTCTTACTATCTTTACTCATCATATTACATGATTAAATTAGTCTTGACATGAAATGATAAATTTCCTTTGATTTAAAATAACATTCATTGAATAAATTTTAACTTTCTAAAATAAAATCTTTTTTTGACAATAAATGTAAACTGAAGCACTATAGACAGTAAAACAAAAAACTGACTATTGATAAATGCAAAATAGTATTTTTTTTCATATAAGAACTTGAAGAAACTTATCTTCCGTTTCTTGTCATTTCCACACGGTTGAGTGTTTGTTTTTTGTTGGTTGTCATAAGTAGAATAATTTTTTTTTATTGAACTATTTGACTAAATTGAACAGTTGTTGATCGGAAAAAAAAGGAATTTGATTAATTTTTGTCATATCATCTGTAAAATTTATACTGCTTAACAGTTACATTTAGTTTGTCCTACTGCATTCATAGTATTGCGGTTAGATAAACCTAGTGTATTTCTGATGAAGGGAAACAAGATAATGTAATAATCTGCATTCTCGCCAATATAATTTACTATACCCCCACACTTATAGACATTTAATAGAGATAGTAAATAGTCTTTTAAAAAAATTAGAAGTGGACTAGATAATGGTGTTTAGAAAATTCATGTGTCATAAGCAGCTTGGATTATGATCTACAGGTTGAAGAAAATTAGGATGAAATCAGAAGTATGATGAATAATTCTTCGTTTGATGAGCATAAAAAAGGAAAAGAAATGAAAGAAAGACGTTAAATTGTTTATTTTCCATGGCATGAGTTACAAATCGCATGCCCAACCCTCCTCCCTTATCCGAGCATGAGACTGGTAGTAAACATAGACGGTCGTCAGTCGGAATTTAAAAGACATAGGTAATGATGTCAAGTAATTAAGAACTATGGAAAAATAAGTGTTCATGCTGTGTTCTATATTCACTGTGGTTGATTAATCATATATCATGAGCGCTTGTAATCATGTGCCTACGTAAAATGCTTACAAACTATAAAAAATAGAAATAAACTATATGTTGGGACGTTAGATCCCCAGAACTCGCTTGATAAATGTCTTAATTTTGGATTTTATTCATGGGCTGATCAGCTGACCTTGAGATCACATTTCCCACTAGAAAAATCCTTAGCTGTGAATGGTCGCCGTGTTATTTTAGTGTGCTATTTTTGTGAATCTCCTAAGGACGTTTCTATGATGTATAAACAAACGCGATTTGTATGCTTGAAATCATTGTGCTTGCTGGGTGTTTGTAGAATACACTTTCTACACTATATCAAGACTTCTTCGTTAGTTCCTTTGGAGCAACGGATCAGAGTAGCACAAAGTGTCACTGGTTCATTTTCTCGTTCTCGTTTATCGACTAAGGTTAACTCGTAATAGTTTCAAACATATCAAGTGACAAGCATATCACTATAAAAGAAAAATGTTTTGAAGAATCGGCATTATGGTTGGTATATTTCCTTTTCGCTTATCTTCTGGACAAAACAAATAGGGATTACTGAAGAATTCATTTATCGAAAATTCTACAGGATGAAGAGAGATTCTAATGAAGCAAAAACAATCGTTAATACTTGGGGATGAATATGAATGACAGATTATCATTGTTTAGAGCGTTTTCAAACACTTTTCATTATTGAGCAGTTAAATGCACATAAAGCTGAAATTTATTGTAATATTGGACATTTTGCACAGAAACCAAGCACATACTGAGTAAAATGATATTAACCGTTATGATTATGATTGATTATTCTCAGAAGTGATTTATTATTTTGTTTCTTTCATATTTACCACAGGTTAACGGTGTAGACGTAGCTAAGTATGGGCATGAGAAAGCTGCCGCAGCTTTACGAGATGCTCGTGATCGTGTTGATCTTCTACTAGTCTATAGTCCTGAAGGTTAGTTTATGTTGTATAACAATGCAAGTTTGGCTACTCTAAACTTTTTAAAGCAGAGTTCATTCAAATCGCTATGTCTTATGACTTTTCACTCGATAAATTAATTACTGCCACAAATTTAAACAATTTGTTGAAAGTGTTATTAATACAATGTCGTGAAATCATTGTATCTCATTGCTGTTTTATCAGGCACATTCAAATTAATCTGTTTAGTTTATGCAAAATATTATTTTCATAGGATTTCTTAAAATAATCATACATCAGTAAACAGATAGTTGTTTGAAAGATATGAAAGAGCACTTAGTAAATGAGTTACATTTTGCGATTTGCTAAGCATGGTTGAAGAAACTGTTCAGTAATAATAATCATTGGTCAATGACAAGTGATCTCTAGAAAATCTCCCTTAGCCAAGTGGTTACACTGTAAAGTTGGTTGATGTAATTTAATAAACTCGAATAACTAAGCATTACTATATTAATTATTATTTAGTGACATTTTAATGAAACTTCCAGTTGCCTCTTACATCTTCTCTAGGTTAGTTGAATTTATTCGCTAGATTAACGATTGACCTAACTGACCAAGAAATTCATTAGTAGTTAATATTACTTTGTTATAATAGACTACATAAAATCATGGAGACAAAGTAATGTCAAGTGTCTCTTACATTTAAGATACTACGTCACATAGGATTCTTGGATGCTGGTAAGTCATTCTGTTCAGTTAACTTTCGAATCAAAGCACTTTTTCACAAGATACGTTTGTGAAATTGAAAACTAGCTACCGTAAATATACACATTCATGACAAGAAAAGAGTCGTTTCTTTTTTGAATCATTTTATTCCATATCCACATACCATAATGGGCTGTAGTTTCTTCATATTGAATATTATAATTTTGTTCAGGATTGTTTAATTAATTCATTTTCGTTTTCAAGTCACTTTCTTCCAAAAACTATTTATGCATAAAATTAGCATGATGTCATTACCAATAACTCTTTTTGTTGATGATACTACTGACAATTTGACTACTGATATGAACTAAAAAAATAATTCGTTTGCCAACATTCATACTGATAAGAACAGATGGGAGAAATATTTTTTTATTCGTTTTTAACATTCATAACCATCTCTTCGCATCAGTCATTCATTCGGTTTGTAAAAATGTAAATTTTCACAAGGCAAAGAAATATTAATCAAATCAATAATTTCCCACTAAAATTCTTCAGGGAGATTATGTTTTCGCTTTTTTTTATCACACATATATACATCAACGAGAATTAATCAAAAAATAACAAAAACCCTGAATTATCTAAGGATTCGATTGATGGGCAAAAATGTATTCAATTTTTTTAATTTGTCAATAGAGTGGAATATTACTATCAAGTTAAGAGTATCTTCTTTTTTTTTTATTTTTTGCTATGACTTGAAATTTCATGTCACGAATTGACTAAATCAATACAATTCATATATGGCGAATGAAAAGTTGTTTAATTCAATGAAATTTTATATCAGAAGACTGTTAGGGATGTTAGATCCCCAAAACTCGCTTGTTAAAAGTCTTATTTTGGATTTGCATTACTCACTAGTGACTAGCTTCGTGAGGAATCTTCTCCGAGTTCTAGTGCGAAGACGTGACCAGTGAAGTTCAGCCTGTTTGGGTGTAGACAGTAATTACCGAAGACTGTGTATGAGGTTGCGCAACTCCGTGAATATGATCAAGTTAGACATTAACGCCGTTAGATGCCGGCTCAGTGGTCTATCGGTTAGGGCGTTCGCGCACAATACCGAAGGTCCTGGTTTCGAATCGTGCGGGGTGCAGGAGTCGTGGATGCGCACTGCTGAGGAGTCCCATACCAGGACGAAACGACCGTCCAGTGCTTCCAGGTTTCTAATGGTGGTCTAAACATTGACCGGTTCATGGTTTCAAGAGTTTTTTTTGGATTTCACGTTTGCGAGCATAGGCTGATCAGTTGACCGTGAGATTTTATTTCGCACCAGGAAAATCCATGACTGTGATTGACTGCTGTGTATTTTAATGTGCTATTTTCGTAACTGTCCCAAGGACGTTTCTGTGATGTATAAATAAACAAGAGTTGTGTGCTTGGTTGTATTGTGTGATTGCTGGGTGTTTGTAGAATATACTTTCTACGCTTACCAAGCCTTCTGTTTACAGCTTGGGATTCAAGGTAGCCTACGTGGACACTGGTAATTGTCTCGTTCGCGTTTATCCACTAAGGTGAACTCGTAATAGCTTCAAGCGTACCTAGTGACGAACTTATCAGGCAGATATGTAGGCAAAAATGTATTCAATTTTTTAATTTGTCAATAGAGTGGGATATTACTATCAAGTTAAGAGTATCTTCTTTTCTTTTTGTTTTTTGCTATGACTTGAAATTTCATGTCACGAATTGACTAAATTAATACAATTCATATGTGGCGAATGAAAAGTTGTTTAATTCAATGAAATTTTATATCAGAAGACTATTGAAAATAAGTAGCACAAGTGAATGAATACTAACTGATGAGTTTCGAATGAGCATGGAACAGTAATTTAATGCTTCATTATTTGCTAGGCTTTTCTGGTTTGTGTTAGTTCGAAACCAAACTAGTTATTAAGGCAGACTATGTTCATTCTGAATTGGTAACATTAATGCTATCATTTTAATATAATATTGAGAGGGAACCCTTATTATATATACGTATCAGATGATTAAAATCTTATTGTTCTGATTTAACAGATCTTAAATTGTAACTAGTAGCTAGCTACTTGGTTAGAGTATAAATGAGAAGCTGAAAAGTGCAATCAGTTTAGATCTAGTCGGAACTTAATGGGTATCCTTTGTTGTATTACCTCTTACATCTACTAGATTGAATAAGGACACAGATTGTTTTTTAAGTTGCTTAATATTTATCCAATATCGGATACTACTAATAATTATAATGACAGTAATATAGATAATAATAATAATGATAGCGATAGCTCATTTGCCAAGTACAAAGTTACATGCTTGTCCTCAAGGAATATCTTTTGTATGAAATCATTGATGATGGATGTCCACAGGAACAGAGTTCTTAATCAATGCAGCCATTGCTTCTATGGTACATTTCCTTATTCCTTTTTTTATTACTGTATAATAAGTGTTTTTTTGGTTATTACTAAAAACCGATTGATATTTGGTTCATGTTTAATCATGCCGAAATCCGTAAAATCGATTACACTTTGTATAAATGTGTACTTAATTTAATCATTGGTAAATTTGTCGAGGCTTTCAATAGTTAGCTACCATAAAGTTCTACTTTGTTGAATAAATATTATATAGTTGGGAATGATAGCTTTAAATAATTGAATTGAGATCATAATTGAGAACTGGTAGTTAGTTATGTATCAGGGAACTATACAATATAACTCAGTTGCTTACTGCTTTTTCTCATTTGATTCCGGATCGACTATTTTATTGAAAACGAATCAAATGTCACTGGTAATAGACAACTTGAAAAATTGTACCCTTATTATTTACTAAGTAGTATATATTTTTTAAGGAAAATTTCGTATCGAATGAAATAAACTCCAAAAGATTAATAGTCATGTTTCAGCTAATACTGTAATTCAATAATTTCTAAAAAGAGTATTTCAGATTTTTGTGGATAACCTTTTGAGATTATCTGTTTTAACATTCTATTATTATTACTATAGCTTTCTGAATTTCCGTTGATTATTACTAGACAATTATTAAACTATTAATATTTCAATATATTTTAAACTTATGAATAATATTTTATATAACATCCGTTAATAATTCTATGATGATATATATATATATATATTCTTAAAAAATTTCTACATTAGAATATGCTGAATTTGAACAACATTTCTGTCGTCAACTTAAAGCAGTTGGTCATAAATTATCTAACAAATGCTTACATTCATTCAAAACTAAAAATGCCAATGGAATAGGAAAAGACAATAAACATAAAGAATCACCAGTTACCAGCGATCAAATAAAAAAACAAACTGAAATAAATAAAGATAAGCTGAAACAAAAGAACGCTGAGCATTTAGACAAACACCATCGTCAACAACAACAACAACAACAACAACAACAACAGCAGCAGCAAAAATGTCAATCAACGAATAAGGAAAAAGTTGAAGAGAATGAACCGAATGAATTGAATGAATATCCTAATGTATTATTATTACGATGTCAAGTTGATTATGATCCAATGAAAGAGAATCATCAACAAACTATACCTAAAAAAGTATTCACTTTAAGGTCAGGTGATTTAGTGTATGTTATTAATACAATTGATCCTGAATGGTGGCAAGTAAGTGCAGGTTTTTTCTTGGTTTATTTGAATCACGTAGTTCATTAGTGTTATTTTGATTTTATGTTTTTTTTATTATAAAGAGCAAATACGCTTAACTGGACGTAAAATTTGCCGCGTCTAATATAGATGAAACTGTTTAACAACTTACCGAATGATTACGCTTAAATAGAGTAAGACTGACAAGATTTAGAGAACAAAATGCCTGACCGAATCTGCTACCTGGACGTGACAGTCGGGCTTGTCGACCGTGATGACCGAGCCGAACTATATTGGATGGAACATATGTTCTTGTAGGTCCTACCATGCCAGGCAGGTCGATTGGAGGACGATAATACTGAAAGGTCCAAGAGTAAAGTTGTATTGCTGACTATAAAGGAGTGTGTGTAGAAATGGTGAAGAGCAAACTCAAGAAAACCAGGCTGGTTTCAGACATGGACGTGGATGTTTAGACCATATATTCACTCTTCATCAGGTCCTAGAATAATAAACACACATTCAAGCGGCCAATAACAGTTGTCTTCCTTGACATTAAAGCGGCATTTGACTCTGTTTACCGTTAGGTTCTATGACAGTGTTTGCCGTTGAAAAGTTTACCAGAGAAGTACAATGACCTTTTGCAGACTTCCTACTTGAACACTACTGGTTGAATAATAGCTTAAGATGAACTGCCGTCGTAACCGATTACTTCAAGTGGTGTTCGTCAGCGTTGTAGATTTTCTTCATCCCTATTCCGCTTTGCTATTGGCGTGCATTCAGATATGACGGTTGAACTTTTACCAGGAGATTCACTTGTCTACTTGGAGTGTGCCGATAGGCATAGTTCTGCTTGGTGAAGACGCTGACTGAATTCAGGGTCTTCCAACTACCTTAAGCAACAATGCAAGAATGTTCTTAATGCGATTCTCTCCCTCAAAATGCAAAATTTTATTTCAGGATTGGCTTGCATCGGTTCTCGAACTAATGATAAGAAGTGAAGTAGTTGAACGTACCGACCGCTTCACTTATCTCGGGAGTTTCATCAGTGCTTATGACCTGGTGTGTGACGAAATCTCAGCACTGATACTGAAGGTTCGATTGGCTTTTGCCAACTTACGTCACTTATGGCGTAGTCAAGATATCCGTTTGCTAACCAAAGGACGAGTGTTCTACGCTGCAGTCCTCTTCATCCTATTACATGATTAGTAATAGTAGAAGATAGGTGTCTTCGAAGCATTGCTTGTGCAAGCTGTGCCAATCGAGTAAACAATGCTGTTGTTGAGCAAAGGGTATCAGGTAAGAATAGCAAATGAGTTGACGAAGTGATGAAACTTCATCAGTTTAGATGATTTGGACATTTGCTACGAATACCCAACCACCGAGTACCTCGAAGAGCTATTTTTGGCCTATAGGAGCAGGTTGGAAGATAGCTGAGGGCAGCCAGACCCAAACATGGCAAAAATCCATGAAGTCACTGACAACAGGACTGAGCCATGTTGGTAAGTGTCGGCTGCCTGGTAGGAGTCCGCGAGATAATAGCAACTGATGGTTAGAGACCCTGAATGATGTCACGCAACATCGTTTGCAATGCCGCAGATGCATCCATTCTTTGTGTTCTCCAGAATTCTAATCCGAATTCCTCATGACCTTAATCTTTCTCTCCTCAAATTTATATACTCCTTGAATAACATCTTCGAACCCTAATCTCTCCGATTACTGCTCATGCTTTTACTACCTCTACTAATATGGGATTTGAATTGACAACTGCATCTCTGTACTAATGTGGTATAGCAACTTGAACGAATGTACGCATGTACGAAGTTCCTCGTTGTCGCTGACTGACTGACAGAACAAAATGAATCCACGGTTTCTCATTAGCTCCATACAGCCTACAAATAATGATTATTAATATCAGTATAAAGAAATATTTGACATATTTCAATCTGTGAAGTTTGGATAAACGCTTGAAACGTAATCAAAATCATAATAATGAGAAGAACAAGAATACAAAATGTATGAAAAAACTTAATTAAAATCAATGTGTAAATATATGTTGGATATATCATAGACATCATAGTTAAGATAACTAATCGCGTAATTGAGATCAAAAAAACAGGAGGGGTTGGAAAAATTAAAAATTGTTATTTGATAAACATCCAGTGGCCGTAAGGGAGAAACTTTCTTTCTGGATGCATCCATCAGGTCAGCCGAAGTCACTTCAAAACGGAGGGAAATTGAATTTTCTATCTGTTAATGATTTTGAACGCATTATTCGTATTCATTCCATATCCATTATTCAAATAAATGTGTTTCACCACTATTTTGAATGAGCTTACAGTTAAATACTTACGGTGTATTTAGATGTGTTAAAATGTAAGTATGTAATTTATGATGGATGTTTTCAATTGATTTGAAGCTCCATCTATAATGTACAACTTTGAATAAATCTCTTTTTCTATTGTAATTAAAATTACTCAGTTTGGTATAGAGCAATACGTTGATTAACGAGTTATTCATGCATGAAAAATGATAATTATTATGCTATTTTCATCACTAACAATAAATCTCTCTTCAATCTTTTCAGCATACATCCATAATCTTGATACATCATAAAGTTTTCTCAAGCAGAATCATAAATTCTTGATTGATTTCAATTAATATCTCTTGTTCAGTTGTTCAGTTTAAAATGCAATAGAACACTGGACCACAATTTCCAACTTAAAATAAGTATATGACTAAAATATATTTATGTAAGATAACTTGTGTGTCATATTAATGTGAAACTTAAGTTTGGCATCTGTTTTACAAGTTAAAAATGTTGAACTTAGTGATTTACTATGGTCAAATGTTGTTATCATTGAAGTTTTCTTCTTTTACTTTCTACTTCATACCCTCATGTCATTATTTTGTTTATATTTTCTCTGATTAACAAATTATTGCTTTGTGATGATAATTTAAATTAGTGTCCAAATTATAGGTCTGTTTTAATAGTTGAATAATATTTCGATTAATTTTTTTTTTGAAATTTCATTGGTCATTATTCGATATTGATCCTGTCTTTTGAAATTATTATTAAAGCAGAGCAACAACTCAACAGTTTCCAATCATTCGCAATAATTTGACCATGATGATGATCGTTTTCAATCAAATCAATAAGATAATACAAGTTGACATTATTTAGAAAAAAATTTATGCAAATTATTTTTAATCTTTATTACATCACTTCGGACAATACCATTGTCATATTAGATTTTAAGCTCTTGTCTTCTTTTCTTGTTCTTTCTTATAAAAAATTTATATAAACTCGATAGGCTCAGAGATTCGATTCAGAAATCAATGAACCAACCGGTCCAATTGGTCTAATTCCTAGTCGTTTACGCTTAGAAAGAAAAGAACGCACAAGAACACGTCATGTAAATTTTATGGCTAGTAGACATAGTCGATCTATTGATACCCCATCAATTAAATCAAACGACGCGTATGAAAGAAAGAGAAAAAATGAGAAACAATCATTGAAATTATCAAATTCCACGCATTCTTTAATGGAAACTGTTAGTCAATCTAGAGAATCTTATTATACAAAAAGCAATACAATCACTGGTAACTTGTCACATGATTTGAAACATAAAAGTAAGTTTAGAATTGAATTTTGATATATATATATATACAAAAGACAAATGGATGAGGTCGCGCAAAAACCCGTAGATCAATCATAGTTAGACATTAACACCATTGGATGCCGGCCCAGTGGTCCGATGGTTAGGCGTTCGCGCGCAGTACCGAAGGTCCCGGGTACGAATCCTGCGAGGTGCAGGAGTCGTGGATACGCACTGCTGATGAGACGGCAGTCTAGTGCTTCCAGGTTTCTAATGGTGGTCTAACAATGATTGATTGATGATTTCAAATGTGTAAAAACACAAAACCTCCAAAACTCTGCCCGAAAAAAAATATATATATACCTAAATTTCCCAAACACCTCAATCTTAAAAGTCTAGATTATCGATGATAGAGACATCATAAGTACAGACGCTTTATATTTGGATTAAACCCTATCCGTTTCCGTGTATTTATGTATTCCAGCTTGGATAAATTTTTGATTAAGTATGACATTCATTCACTGCTGGTTAGTGAGTAAATTTGTCTCGCTCGACTTGGTTGAACTTCACTGGTTTGGGATTTTCGGTAATAGTTTCAGAATCCACCTCGCACAAGTCATGGGTGAGCATGAGATTTTAGAAAGAGAGGTTTTTAGAAATTTATTCGGCAGTTTTTCTGAATATTCTACTGAATTAGAACAAAGCTACGATTCAGAGCTTCCTGGTTTCTAATAGTTATTTAACTTATATCAGTTTGTGACCGAAAATGCCTGTAAATTTATTTGTCAAAAATTATTTTCGGCTATTGCGTAGATACATCTTGTGTTTGATTCAGTTCTCATCTAGAGTATTTGTTCTATGTAGTGAATTTAACCTAGAAATCAGTTAAATGGGCCATAAACAGATATGTGTCCCTTCATTCACATCACCTTGAATGATGATATGCTCGTCACTTGATATGCTTGAACTATTACGAGCTTACCTTATTCGCTAAACGGGCGAAGGCAAATGATACCGTGACACTATAGGCTAGTATAATGCGTTTGTCCCCGGCCCGGCTACCTAAATCAGTAAGTCTTCATAAGGCGTAGAAAAGTGTATTCTACAAGCATCCAGAAAATATGAGGTCAACAAGCACATAAATCGAGCTTATATAAACAAGATAGATAGGTCCTTGCTGAGAGCCACAAAATAGCTTACTAAAATAATACGTCCATCAAGGACTTTCGGAGTTGGAAAAGTAATCTCAAGGTCGACTGATCAGCTCATGCTCGAAAACACAAAGTCCAAAATTAGGATCTTTATCAAGTGAGTTCTGGGGATCTAACGTCCCCAACAAATGTAGACTGTTATGTTAAATTTCTGTCATATTTCCATATTATTACTGTACATCTAGAACTTTTTTAGAATTGTTCTCCTGTTAGCTATGGGTACTGTTGTATTATCTGACTTGGCAGGTTCTTTTGATAACTTTGCATCATCTTTCTGGATGACAAGATCAGCGCCCTATTCAAATTATCAACTGTTGATTATGCAATAACTACAGGAATCATTGATTTGAATTACTAATCTTTTCTGTAATTTTAAATATTGTTTATTTCATATAACAACGATGGTTTTAATTCTTTTATTAGGTCGTAGCGAATCTTCTCGTCGTCGTCGTCGTCATCATCATCGTGATCATCAACATCATCCATTATCTTATATATCTGTGACTCCAGTTCATTTGAGTTTTGCTAGACCAGTTGTTATTTTGGGATATATGAAAGATAGAATTGCTGATGAACTGTTATGTGAATTTCCAGATCTATTTGGAACTGCAATTCCATGTAAGTAGTTGTTTTTAAAAGTAATTGAATTTAATGTCTTTTTTAAATGAGCTGGAGGGAAGCACGGTATTCAGTGGACAGCTAGGATGCAGATGGACGATCTGGACGTCGCAGATGACCTGGCTCTTCTATCGCACACGCAACAACAAGTGCAAGAGAAGACGACCAGTGTAGCAGCAGCCTCTGCAGCAGTAGGTCTCAACATACATAAAGGAAAAAGCGAAATTCTCCGATGCAACACGACACACATTGCGGAAAGCACCGAACTGCATCACGAGACAAGCCCTTACATGGAACCCTCAAGGAAAAAGGAAAAGAGGAAGGCCAAGGAACACTTTACGTCGAGAAATCGAGAAAGATATGAGAAGAATGAATAAACATTAGACAGAACTGGAAAGGGAATCCCAGTACAGAGTTGGTTGGAGAAAACTGGTGTGAGGCCTTTGCTCCATTGGGAGTAACTGGCGTAAGTAAGTAAGTAAGTGATTTGGAGTGAAAATAAACATCAACTGAGGGAAATGTACTTGAAAGAAATTATCCTTATTGGTTATAATTAGTTATAATTATCCGCTATTTTAAAATCTTATAATTCACCATAAATTGTAGACAACCAAAAAAATAAAATAACTTTTTCTAGACTAAATATTCGGTAATACGTTCATCGGTCATACTTTACATGCCTGATTGACTTGTGAAATAAAATAAAATCTAAACAGCTGACCGTCTCATTGAGAATTTCAATTTCAACTCATGATTAGGTTAGAGTTGAAGTGAAAAGTTTCAAAATCCTGATTATCTAGTAGTTGAGTTGTGTTGTGAAGATCAGTTTACTTTGTAGATGATTTTCGTTAAGAAATCAAAAGAATGGAGAAAAGTTATTTCGTCTTACTTTATAACAACTTTTTAATGTGTCTATTCTAACTTGAAATTTCAAGTTTATTCCTTTCAAAAAAATCACGGCAGTTTTGAGAGAATGAAATCAGATTTACTGAATCAAAAAATATTGTCAACTTTAAATGCAATTTTTTTCTGTATGACTCCCTTCTTTTTTTGCATCAATTCATAATATACCTTTATGAATATTACAATTTGTAAAAATTATTGCCTTTTTTTTTCTTATTTACTCTTAAGATACAACTCGATTACGTCGACCACATGAAGTTGAAGGTCGTGATTATCATTTCGTAATTAGTCGAGAAATAATGGTTGCTGATATAGCTGCTCACAAATATTTAGAAGCTGGTGAATACAATGGCAATTTATATGGTACTCATTTAGATTCTGTATTTGAAGTGTCCGAATTAGGATTGCATTGTTTATTGGATGTTGGTGGACCAGCATTGAAACGTTTAGAATCAGCTGGATTGCCACCAATTGCTATTCTTGTACTACCTGAAACATTGCCAACTGATAAGACTGTTGATACTGACAGTCGTGGTCATGTTGATGGTGATGTTAATGATGACGGATGTTCTCCGTCTGCAAATGAACAAAAATCACAAAAGAAACCTAAACTGAAAAAATGCACATCTATTGAATCGGCTGCATTTAAAGGTCTACAAAGTAAACTTAGTCGTTTATTACAACATTTTACTTCTTTCCTGACAGGTATGTTTTATTAGTTTCCAATAAATATAAACCTTATTTATTTAATTAAAACGATAATTTAATATTTTTGAAACCATTAATCGATCAATGTTACACCACCTTTAGAAACCTGGAAGCACTAGACGGCCGTTTCGTCCTGCTTTGGGACTCTTCAGCACTGCGTATCCACGACTCCTGCACCCCGCACGATTCGAAACCAGGACCTTCGGTATTGTGCAAGAACGCCTAACCATTGGACCACTGAGCCGGTATCTAACTGTGTTAATGTCTAACTTGAACAATCACTTGTGCTCACTAGTGACTAGCTTCGTGAGGAATCTTCTCCGAGTTCTAGTGGGAAGACGTGACCAGTGAAGTTCAACCTGTTTGGGTGTAGACAGTAATTACCGAAGACTGTGTATGAGGTTGCGCAACTCCGTGAATTGTTCAAGTTAGACATTAACACAGTTAGATACCGGCTCAGTGGTCCAATGGTTAGGCGTTCTCGCACAATACCGAAGGTCCTGGTTTCGAATCGTGCGGGGTGCAGGAGTCGTGGATACGCAGTGCTGAAGAGTCCCAAAGCAGGACGAAACGGCCGTCTAGTGCTTCCAGGTTTCTAATGGTGGTGTAACATTGATCGATTCATGGTTTCAAAAATGTGTAACTTAACAATCTTCACAACCCCGCAATGCAGATAATTTAATAAATTGAAACCACCATTTAATAATAATAATATATCATATCATTTTCAAAAAGTAAAATATTTTAAAGTAACACTTACAATAATAAGTTGTAAAACTGGTTCCTTTAAAATATTATAATTCATCAGTTTGTCCTGATAAATCTTAAATCTTAATTAAACGAATCAATGAGATAATAGTTTCATTGTGACAAAAATCTCAATGAACTGATCATTTATAATTAAATAATATAAAATAAATGGATTGATTTTGATTTTGAACTGGATCAGTAGTATTTATCATATGATACTTACTAAATCCATCTAAGAACAGAAAAAAATGCATTTAAAAGAGTATCTGGTTGTTGGACTCTCTAGTTCTAGTCTATAAGGTGAGATTGATACAGAGTCAGTAATTCATAGTTTGATGAAGTATACTTGTTCAAACTTGTCAAATATTATCGATCTTCAATGAAAACATTTTGATGTATCGATCTAGCAGTTTTCACATAAGTTCTGGAGATAATTTCGGTGGGTTAATTAAATTCATTATAATAATGAGGCTCTGGATAACCGGTATTATTATTTGACTATATGAGTACATACAAAGAAACATCCCCGTAGAATTTAGATAAGGCTGTAAACAGAATATTCATTGTGTAACATTACATTAATGATGTTCATAAATATATATATATATATATATATATATATATATGTATATATATATATATATATATTTACACGTATCTTTGTTAATTGGCTAATGATTTTTTTGTTTTCTTCATAGCAATTATCACAACAGATGATTATGAAACAGCTTATGGTCGCGTTAAAGAAATCATTTTCAGTAATACTGGACCTATTGTCTGGTTAAATTCACCTCAGCCAATACCATGATGATAATAACAGTAAAAATTAAATATTACAAATCAATTTACCACATTTTATATAGCCTTATCTCATTATATATAATGTTCACATATAGTTGTGTCTTAAATAGAACTCATTCGCCATAAATGAAATCTCTTCCCTGTTCAAATACTCAGTTCACAGATATTTTTCATTGATCTTCCATGTTGTTAATATTGCTTATTTTAGTAAAAATGATGAACTATTACAAATAATTAGAAGCATCTAATTTCTCATATTTTACAATGTATTCCTGATAGAAAAAATATATGGCATTATTTGCTCTCTGTATAATATGCACATATATATACAGATTCATGTTATATAGTTACATTTGTTTTTAAAATGTATACTTTCACCTCAGTTAAATAGTTGTTCTTCAATAGTTATTTTTTGGTTTACAACTATATTAATTAAAAACAACAGATTATTCAACATTCAAAAAAGAAACATTTCATATTCTCAATGCTTCAAATAACTTATAACTGGATGAAATTTATTTTTGTAATATAACATGTTATCAGTAGTTTCGATTTTTTGAAACACTGTGATTTCATTTTCTCAATTGATTTATTTTGACAAATAATTGTTACAATGTTGACATTTGTGTATAAATAATTGTTTACTTGTATGGATATATATATGAGTGATAGTTCGTCATTCTATCAATTATGCAACTTGTCATGGGACAAAATTAGCTGATATATATCTTATTTGATGCTTATGCTCACGTATTATGCATCATATAGAGTTATCTAACAGAAATGAATGTCCTAACAGTTTCCTATCAATCCAGTCAGTTTGCATAGATTTTCAGTATTTGTGCACACAGTTTAGCCTAAGAGTATACAGTTATATATATATATATATACCTATTTATAACATTTATACACTTTTACAATCACTACCTGTCATGTGAATTTTTCGACAGGATTTTATTTATTATTATTATTATTATTGATATCGACCTCAATGTCTTCGTTCTTTTTTTTCCTTTTTTGTATCAAGATCACTTGCCTCATTTGCCAATCAGGTGTACATAAATCAATCCAATGAATAGATGCATGAGTGTATGTGTGTGTGAGTATGTGTGCGTGGGACAGTTACACATCTACCTTCACTTGTGCTACATAGATACATTTGTATTTTCTTTATCTTTCATTCTATTCAAGAAGAAAAATCATGTTCATTTAAATGCTACTAGCTGTTCTTTCATTTTGAAAGAAAATTAAAATAAATACTTCAACCAATAATAATAATTAATATTATTATTGCAAATCATTACTTCATAATTAGCATTCTACTTTTTTATTTGTATTGATACTATGATAATTATCTTTTAGAGCAACTCATGCAAGCGAACAATATTGTTTTAATTTAAGATCGTCATCAAACTTTTACCCCAGCGTACACGAGTATTCCTGATTCATATGTTAAACTAATCAAAGCGATTTACGCGTTATTAATCACAATAAATTTTAAATCATTCAACTCAAAATAAAATAACAAATTGATAGTAACAAGATAAGTGTACAAGTAATAGTGAGAATGTTGACCAGTTGGTTAGAATGTTCAACTTTCAACTTTTATCTATGATATCTAGTTGAGTAATTTATTTGATTTGTGATCATTGTCTCATAAATTGCCTTGATTGGTTTAAGATTTTCATATGATTATATTCATATACATTAGAGTAAAATTTTGATGACGATCTAATTGAAAATAATCTTGTTTATTACTTATATGGGTTGTTTTAATTTTCACAATGGAAGTCTTTGATATTTTAAAATTATCTCTACTTCTATTGCCTTCTGACGCTAATTGTTCGTTTGTAAACGTGCATTTGTATGTGTGTTTATCTTCTAACAGCAATTCACATTACTCTGGCGTGATTAATTTCTCTCTGGTCTTACTCTTCTTTTCGCTAACACTAGGAATATTAATTATAAGTTGTGATGGTACTGCTGTTTCATCATTATTATTGTTTATAATAATAAAAACAATGTAATGTATGTAATCTTCTTTATTAATTTGTGTATTATGCCAGATAATATGTTAGTTGTTTTTATTGAGTTTATCAAAAAAATGATAGATAATGTTTACTTACTTACTTACGCCTGTTACCCCCAACGGAGCAAAGGCCACCCACCAGTTTTCTCAAACCAACTCTGTACTGGGATTCCCTTTCCAGTTCTGTCTAATGTTTGTTCATTCTTCTCATATCTATCTCTATTTCTCGGCATAATGTGTTCCTTGGCCTTCCTCTTTTCCTTTTACCTTGAGAGTTTGGAGTGAGGGTTTGTCTTGTGACGCAGTTCGGTGCTTTTTGGAGTGTGTGACCTATCCACTTCCACCGCATAGATAATGTTCAGTCGAATAATTTATGGCGAATATGTCAACGATTTTTGGCATAGATTGATGTCCACCGAAGAACCATTTAAAAAACAAACAGTTCTCGTGTACTCATCAGCAATTGAATTTTCAAGTTCAGATGAGAAGTCGTAAGTGACGAAAGCACACCAGATTAATAGTGAAGTGGTTATTCACTATTGACTAAATGTTGCGGTAGTTTGCTAATTTATCATAGTTAAAAATGTGGACCATCAAATGGCAACCTATTATTTCATATAGTGAACCGTAGCAGAGAAATTCAAAGATCAGGGGTTCATTCTATAACGCATTGGTAATTACATTTTTCTGACTTGTCTAATAACTAACTGCCTATCTTATAATCAAAACAAGAATAACTAGCCAATGTCGATAGACACACTTATCAGTCAAAAAGAAAGTCCATAGAAGTCTATCACCCAGTCAGTGTTGTTCTTGTCTTAACTGATTTAAGGTCCAACTTATGTCAGTAACACACGTCTTATTTCAGTGATCCTATTCATTTTGTATTCATTCTCGAGTTATCAGTTATGAATTTTCATGTGTATGCTCGTTTACCTATTTGGGTAATTCGTTCAGTCATTCATAGACTGAGTGGATATTGTATTTTTTATGAGGGCACTTAAAAGGATACATAGCACACGTATAAAAGGCAGCAACAAGCATGAAGCTGTAGTTTTAGAATTCCTGGCTGATTAATTTCAGTCTTATATAACTCACTAATCTATCAGTAAAGAGACATTTGGGAAACTATTTCCTTGGTGATCACATTTAGCCCGTATCTCTTTTCAAACTCTGCAATGAAGTTCTGATTAATATTGAATAAAAATACAATAAAATAAAACAAGTCAACATATCAACAATCATTTTATTCCCATTAAATGTATTGAAAGAGATTTATGACAGCTTTTTTTTTATTAAAAATAGATATTCAAACAAAAAGATAATATTCTATCGAAAATTTCTTATAGATATATCATCATATCTAATATTCCATAAAGTTATAACCATAAGATGGTAATTTGTCTATTCATTATCAATATGGGATTAGTTAACTGAAATAGTAAACAAAAAACTCAAATTTTAAAACAGTTTTATTACACATTGAAGTTTGAATAGTGCTTCATATGTGTAAACATCAAAGTGATGAAAGGAACAGAAATAGATATGAATTTGTGTGAAACTTATGCCATAAAATACTGATGTTCAGAATTATCTCTTTTAAAAATCAAAAAAAACAACGTCATTATCGAATTTTGAAGACCAATTGTTTGTTATTCATGACTTTTCGAGAAAATTCACACACGTTCAAAATTAAATGCCATTGGTTTAAGAAATTGATGATCTAGATGATTCCTTGTCTTCTTCAATAACTTCTAACTTTTGTGATTCATATTTTTCTGGTGATATTGTTTTAGGTTGTTTTAATAATAATAAGTTGAAACAGTCATCGTTCTCATTAGGTTTTGTCAATGTTTTAACTAGAGCATGTTGACATTCATTATCATAAGCCTGTACATTATCCTTGTTAACATGTTCTTCTGAAAATAAGTTATCATTCGAATTTGACTGACTGACTTTCTCGTTGTTATCATCATATTTAAACTGATTATTTTTGATTAACATTGGAAATTTTGAATTAGAAATTTCCAATGGATTACGATGACTATTTCCACTTTTAATCAATGGATCTGGCAAAGAATTCCATTCAGAAAACTTGTCAATATCATTGTCATGATGATTTTCTTCATTAAAATTATTATTTATATGTGAAAAAGACATTTTCTTTACTGTCATTGTAGAATATTTCCGTCGTCTAGTGAAAAATCCACAACAGTATAATAATGCACATAAAATGATCAAAATCCATAGACCAACAACTATACCAGTTATAACTGGCCATAATGGTACTTTGCGCGTTACTTTCAACTGAACACCATGAAAAATGATTGATTGTTTAAGTTCAAAGTAATTGTCAAGTGGATATTTAATATCAATAAATTTGACACTAGTTTTCAGTGTATGACTTTGATTGCGTGAAAGATTTTCTTGAATATCATGGTAAGCTTTAATAACCATAGGTAGATCACCCCAATTATCAATGTTTAGTCTACTGATAAATTGTATATCAGATTTTTGCAACTGGAAAAATGTTTCAGCCCATAACCAACCAGTCCATTTTAATCTTACTGTATCACCATGTTTGAAATGATTTATTTTGCATTGAACATTGATACATTTAATCAAATAATCATTTTCCATAGATTGAATACTTTTTGATGTGTTTGTTAAATGGCTTAAATATGGACAATTTAATATGATTCTATTTTTATTAGTTTGTTGTATGATATTTTGATATAAATCCGATGTTAAATTTGTATCGGAATTTTGCATATTTTGCGAATAAGACAATGACGATTTATGTGACTGTTTAATATTTCGTTTGTTGCGCTTTGTATTTCTAACAAGTGAATTATATGCAGATTTTCGTGTTGTTCCATCTGAAATGTAAATGTCAAATGCAAAGAGAAAATGAAAAGAAACGAATTGGTAAGAGTAAGTTTAAAAATGTCACAAGCACAATGTTCCATTTTCTATTGCTATTAGTCAACTAATTTTTTTTCTGTTACATTACTTTTTCATAGATGCCATATTTTTACTACTGACTTTAAGAGACTACGAAGTATCCTAACTTTGTTTGGTAATATAAAATTAGATGGCGCTTGTCTTAAAACAGTTTTACAATATTTAAACAGGATTGTATAAACAACATAGAATGTGAAACTGATTTCTCAAAATGATTTTATGAATAGAATGTTGTAATATGCTTTTTATTTGACCGACAATGATAAAATCAAAGCACGAGTTTAAATAAATTAAATGAATCTTAGATATCAGTGCGTTATTTTTTGGATGGATAAACTTTTATGGATTTTCTGCTTTTGGAAATTATTTAAGAAATTGATAAATAGCAGAAAAATAATATTAGGTAGATATTGTGTTTAAATTTACTAGCTTTATGATAACGAATCAATTGTGACAAGGTTTTCTACGTGTCTGTATGACATGAAAACAGTGTTAGTAAGAATATTTTTAAATAGAGTTGGATGACGATCGAGTGCTGAATTCAGGACACATGTTTTAACTCACTAACTAAGTATACATTTCGGGAATCGAACTCGGTACCTTAAGGTTGATTAGTTCAGTTCGTCAGCATCAAGAACGAGAAGATTCAAACAAAACTTTACAAATAAATTATTGTCAGAGATTCTACCATTAGCTAACCAAAATATCAGTTTATTTCCCTGAAGAAATTCTAAGTTTTTTTATAGGGTCTAAGCTTGGGAAATAATATTACAAGAAAGTATATTGGTTATGGTGTTTATGCACCTATACAGCCATTAGTGTGTGCTTCTGAATAAATCTAAACTTATCAATTAGCATATTTTGTTGAGTTAAACAGTTGGTTATGATAAGTAACATATGTAAAACGCCTAGCTAGATGAAAACTGATGGACGCGTTAAGGGATTTACCACATTCATTTGGAACTGTTCAACCAATCTAGGCATTATTCAACCATTTATGAATTACAACTACTTGTATATTTTTCCTACCCTCAGAACGGTGTATTGACGTAGCAGAGACCCCATTTATACACAATATACTTTTTTTCTGGTCTACAAACAGATATCTATACAGATGATGAAAACGGTTAAACTCAAACAAGCATTTTGTCATAAATCTAACCAATAGAAGTAATGAGATAGAAAAAAAGAAATAGGTCAACATGCTTATCCTTTCAGCTATCTATTATTAAACTGACTATTTACACGAAAAAATCTTGAGATAGTAGTTATTAGTTAAGAATGAAGCCATTCTGAGCTTCGGTTTTCATTTTTAGCGTTGAGATGACCTTGGATTATTTTAGTGTAGTCATCATACAGAACAGTACTACTTGAATATTCTGAGTCCAGGAATGAATCTTGAGGCTAGAGATTGGTAATGAAAAAAGGAGGCGAACAAATGTTTATCTGTAAATAGTGAAATAAAATGAAACTCCTATGAAACCATTTGATTAAAGTTGTTTATAAACTCCAAAGTACTCACCCTAAAAGTCTAGAAAGGCCTAGACAATTATTAGAAACAGTTTATTCAATCAGCGTTGAGTAGGACCTTCGCATAAGCATCTAGAAAATACAGAATCACGTCCCGCAATTGTGATCAGATATTTATCTATGTCGATATGGTTTAGGATGTTCAAAGGTATCGAGGAAGTATTTATGAAGTATTTTTGAGGTACTAGGTGCCTGTAATTCAGTAGCATATTAATAAATAGCGAAGTAACTGACAGGAACACTAGAACTTTTATCGGAACAGAACCATTGCTAATGGGATAAAGTCATGTAAGTGGTACAGAAGAACAATTTTCAAAGAACAGGTACACAAATGCAATACATAACACTATTAATAATCGAAAAATCACTGGGTGATACGTCGACTGCTAATAACTGTTGGAAGAATCAAAAGAGATTAACTTATTTTCTACTGGTGTAATACTACTCTTAAAATAAGCCTAAAATTCTATCCTAAAAGCCACAAATGGAACTCTCTTAATAAATCAATCTGATTTTTCCATCAACCGTTGAATACAATAATCGTATCATAATTACTGGATATCAAGTTCGTTTTCAAACCTGAAAATCCTACAGCTTACTCTCGCGTAAAATGTTAGGCGCATGTGATTAAGAAATCTTAAGTCCACTGTCACATGGTTTTTAAGGGTTCTTCATTGTACGACAGAAATAGTCTCATTCAGCTTATTAAATTCAGTCATTTTCAGCATCATGTGATCAGCAGGTACTTGGTATACTTAATCTGTATAATTAGATTATTGTGAATGTGTTACTATTTATACTTTTTACTCTTAAGTTATTGAAAAGTGAATTTAATGAAGTGGTCAAATATTATTTCGATCATTTAAAGACTGGTCTCATTATTTATTTGATTTAATAAATAGTAATTACACTGTTAACAGGTAATATAATTTGAACATATTTATATAACAGGTAACGTATTTTAAAAATTGTTGTAAATGTTTAATTTTTTCAATATTGTAAAAACAACCAGACATATTAGACAATTTATGCATTCAAACTTTATATGATTTGAATAATGTCTAAATTTGTTTTTCGTAAATGACAACACAACATAATTTATGACAAAAAATTAGTTGTAAATATTATTGTTAAATATTTAAACTATTGAGAAAGTAATCAGCGATTCTTATTACCGATTGTCAATACAGTACCAGAGTACTTAAATGGCACATTACTAAAGGTAGATCGATTTAGCACTAAATATGGTCTCTGATGACAAAAAATGTAAACCGAATCCGACCATATGTATTTATTTCTTGCAACATGAAACATCGATTTTTAATGTGATTTTGTAATTCTTTTTGTGTTCAGATTATTATTAAAAATTAAATCTGCTAACCTTTTGACAAAATTTTAGGGCTTATCAAAGATGAACCTTGTTTTATGCAGTGTTACAGGTAGACTTTTGGAGAACTACAAAAAAGATCATTCATAAGATACAGGTATTTAGAAACAGTTTTGTACACAAGATACTGAAGATCCATAGGTAAGACATCACAAGCATCAACCCACTGTGACAAAGAACAAACTAGCCTTCAGCTGAAGACGAAATTAGACAGCATATCTTCAAGGTGGATAGGACAAACTTCATCACGAAGTATGCCCTAACTTGAAGCACTCAGGGTAGGATAAATAGAGAAAGACCAAAGAAGATATTGCACTGGGTATTTGAGGCATACATTGAAAGAGTAGATAACACTTGGATAGGATCCCACTACAGAGTTGGCTGGAAGATCGCGGCATGTACTTCTTGAGCGGTGACAGGTGTAATCAAGTAAGTGCAGGCAGGCCTAATTGACGAGCGTCAACAATAATAAAACCTATGTCTGGAGATTTCTCTCAAGTGCCTCTGACTTTTAAAAGTGTCGTACATTTCTAAAATCAATATAAATGAAAACAGTGTAATCTACAGTAATAAGCACCTCTGAATAATAATCAATAAACAGAAATTACCTCAACCGCTATTTCATCCTGAAAAGTTAATATACTTTTAGTTTATCATCTAAGATGGTTAAATATTTTGAATGACATGGCTCAAAATTGTTTGCAGTGGCTCAGATGCATCAGTTCTTTGTTTTCTCTCAAATCCCAATCTTCTGAATTACTCATGATATTTTTGCGTTTTTAGATTTATTTCACTTGATAATAATACATCTCGAATCAGATTTTTTTTATCTCTAATCTTTTCTATTACTGTTAATACTGCTACAACTTCTACTAATATGGGATTTGAATTGACAATTCCATCTTTCTGTGCTAATTTGGTATGGCAACTTGAACTGATGCACATACGCACTTAGTTCTGCGTCGTTGCTGACTGACTTTTCATGTATCTAGATAATATGTTTATTTCTATCGATTTATTATTTACAGAATAGTGATTTGATACAAATAAAACTAAGTTATATTAACTGGAATAATGCTGAATTAATATAGTGGTATTTATAAAACTCATGAATAGAAATCTTCTTTAACTTTTCATCGTTATTTTTTTAATTCAGCATGTTACGATGAGGAATGAATAAATCGATTGAAGTACGAACGACACATGGGTTTGATTTTTTCCAATGATCCATGCCACATCGTGAAATGAAGTAATTATATAGCTTAGTCAACTAGTTATGTCTGTTGATTATAAATCCGTATATCTGTTCATACAGTGAGCGATTGATTCATTGGTGTTAAATACTACTTAATTCGATTTACACAGATCCGATTGTGTACCTGACAGTAAATAAATTATTTAAATAGGAATGTCATGTATCATTTTGATTTATTTTCTGAGTCCAGAAAATTCATATGAACATTCTTTAAGCATTCTTTAGGTATAGTTAAATGTTAGTAAATTGATCATTTCCACTCAAAGGTCAAAAAGCTTGAAATTTATTTGTTATGAACTGATATTATCTTAGGTGTGACCGAAACTAAAGATAAATGAATACTTTTTTCCTCCAAATTTGAAACATTGCAACAGTGGATGCTTTTTGTGATCTGATGTGATATCACGTTAAGGATCATTAATTGTATTAGTACATTTTTGGCCATATTTTTATGCAGAAAAATGCTTGTGCGTTTTAGCTGTAAAACCGACCGGTGATCTTTGTTAACAACTCGGTTTGTCACAGATAGCAGACATCATTAACGTGATATATGCATATTTCCATGTCACCAGTTTATGTACACACAGAATGACTCACGGCACAACAAATATAGTCATAACATTTAAGATAGTTATAACAAACTTTTCTTAGTTTTTTTGTGAAAGATTTTCCAATAAAATGATAAAATTTTAACAGTCACAATAAAGTTCATATTGATAAAGTCTAGGTGTATAAAAGTACAAATCTTAAATGTCCCTGTGTATGTGGGATAAAAAAGGTCCAGTTTTATATAAATTCAGACAAATATTCTTTGTTTATTTATAATTCTTTGTGATCTTTCATTGTTCTAGACAAAAATTTCATTTTAAGTACTATAAAATGAAATGCTCAATTCAGACAAACACTGGATAACATTGGATAATTTGTAATCATGTGGTAGAATTTTTCCATATCAGACATCTTTATTCAAAATATTTAATCATTGATTCAGCATCATCATCAACAGTAACGTAGAACTTTGTACGTACATACATCAGTTCAAGTTGTCATACCACATTACCACAGAGATGTAATTGTCAATTCAAATCCCATAGTAGTAGAGGTAGTAAAGGTATTAATAGTAATCGGAAATTTTAGAGTTCGAAGATACCATTGAAGAAGTAGAATCTAGTGAAATAAACTTAAAAAGAAAAAGATAAAGTGATAAGGAATTCAGAAGGTTACGATTTCAGAGAACATAAGGAATAGATGCACCTGCGCCATTGCAAACGGTTTTGAGCCATGTCATTCAGGGTCTCTAACCATCGATTATTATCATCGCTCAGGCCCCAAACAGGTAGTCGACATCTACCAACATGACTCAGTCCACTTGTCAGTGACTTCATGGATTTCGGTCATGTTTTGGTCTGGCCGCCCATAGCTTTCTTCCAACCTACTCCTACACTACAAAACATAGCTCGTCAAGGCAGTCGGCGGTTAGGCATTCGTAACACATGTCCCAACCACCTCAACTGATGAAGTTTCACCACTTCATCTATTGCTCTCCCATCCTTACCTAGCACCCGTTTCCTAACGACAGCATTGCTTACTCGGTTGTCCCACGATATACGAGCAATGCTTCGAAGACATCTGTGATCGAACACTAGTAACCTACGAGTATCTTATAGTCTTACCGGCCATGTTTCGCATCCATAGAGAAGAACGGAGCGAACTGCTGCGCAGTACACCCGTCCTTTGGTTAGAGAACGGATATCACGCCTACGCCATAAGTGACGCAGGTTGGCAAAAGCCAATCGAGCTTTCTGTATCCGTGCTGAGATTTCGTCACACACTAGGCCGTTCATTGGAATGAATAAATATTGTTCAACGAGTGAAATCGGAATTCATTACGATCTATACTCAAATAACAATAGCACCGAAAAACGAAATGTATGATTTTATACACCAACATCATTGTGACAATGTCAATGATATTAGTTTAAGAAGAATGAAGTAGACTTTATTGAATATGTTATCTTATTTCGTTGTGTAATCAAACACTTGTCATACATGTTTGATTCATTGAAGAAAAAAAAATGCAAAATAGAAAATATTTTCTGATCCAAACTTTGTCATTAACAAGCAGAAATACTATATATATTGTTATATTTTCAATATTACTACATAAAATATACTATTAAGTTGTTAACTTCTCTGCGTAATAATGGTATTTCGTACAAGGACCCTACCATATGAATACGTTGCAATGCAATGTAACCTATTCCGAACTAAAAACGATCAATCATAAATATGGCCGATGAGATTCCATCCTACTTTTAATTTCCTCCTAGGTAGTCATTTCATTTCTAAGTAAGACGTATATGATGGTAACATTGATTTTCGCGTTAAAGGGTTACGATATCTTATATAGTCAACCGTTTATTAGGCTGCCTAATAGGATGTCTATGTAAAAAACAATAAAAGTTTACTATGACGGCAGAATTTAGTAACTCTTTACTTCTCTCTCTCTCTCTCTCACCTTTCCAATACAAACAAGAAAAGAGTTGTTCTTATCCAGTACAGTACTAATAAAAAGACTTAAATAAGAGCTATCTCTAAAAGGCCAGTAAATGAATTCTTTGTTACTAGTGTACACTGTCAATAAAATTTGGATGAAAGCAGAAAAATACTTTAAATGTCTTTTGATCTTATATGCTATCATGTCTACTGTACTATGGTACAACAGATTCTTCCTTACAAACTTACAATATCTTTAATACTTTATTTAACACTTATTAAGATATTCACATTCGAAGCTTAAAATTTACCTTTCAAACCCAAAGCAGTTCAAAATTCTTCTGCAGTTTAACCGAAAATATTCATTATCTTAACCGGTTTAGCCAATACATGGTAAATTGATTATAGAAAAGTAATAAAAGGAACATTTGTAATAAAAGAAACTGTGAACTTAGATTCTGAAGCGGTCATTTATTCTTACTACCTATCAGTATTATCTAATGTGATAAGAGAGCATTTATGCTTGGTTAAAATCTAGTTCTAACTGACAACAACTATAAAGCAATATGTAAGATATGAGAAAATTGCATAACTCTGTTAAATCATTAGAAAAAAAGAATATGGAGTTCTGAAGACGATGAAAATATCTTTTTATAATAACTATAACTTAGAATACCAACCAATTCGATAAGAAACCAAGAGAGATTTAATCAAAATAATAAAGAATACTAAGATTGTAGGTGTAGGGTAAATGGTTAGAAAAAAATCCCAGAATAAATTACATAATATGGTTTACATTAGATTTCATGAGGAAATTTCATAAGCATTTGAATTCCGGTTTGTCATTAAAATATTTCTGGTGAAATTTGGAATGGACATGTAAAATAACGCTGTAGAATAGATTATTCTATTGTGTATTGTATTATTGCTGACTAATCATCAAATTTAACGTTAATCATTATCTTCATTATAGAGCTATGAAGATTGTTGTTCATTATTCAAGTCCATGAATCAATCATGTCGGTTCAGTGGTCCTGACCATATGCGTTCGCTTGCTGAGCTCGATTCCTGTGAGTAGCGGGAGTTGTGGATGCTTACTGCTGATGACTCAGGACGAAGAGACCGTCCAGAGCTTCCAGGATTCTGGTGTTGGTCTAGCAATGATTGATTCATAATCTCAATTAGAATTAATTATTATCGTTTTCAATGCACACTCAAGTTGAGTTATAGTGATGTACCTGATGTATGACTGATTAGTAATACTACACGTATCGTTTTGAAGGTACCTGACTGACTGAGTCATATAATTGAAGTATAAACTAGTTTTCACCTGTTCATTGATGAAAAAAAAAGATAATTTTACACCAGATGGTACTTGACACAACAAATTTGTTTAGAGATGGTGAACTGTCATATATCTGTACTTGTTTTGTCTGAAGTATATCATATGGACGTAATTTGAATCTCAACATAAGTAATGAATCTGTTTATTTATTAATGGGTAAGTATATTTCAACATCTTACTCAGTATAATTAGTTCCCTTAATGAATGCACATTAAACTATTCTGGTTGTTCTCTTTTTAATTATAAATAGAGACAACTATATGTCAACACACAAACCTCTGTAATAATTTATAAACTAAAAACAACACCACCGATCTAGTTCTTTTGAAAAGAAGAGTAAGAATAACACATTTTATTCCATCAGATTCTTATCAATGACTTACATTTTCATATTTGACAATTCACTACTTGTGTAACTCGGTGTACTATTTATTTTTCATAGAAGTCAATCCAGACAGCCGTTAATATAAACAAATTTCGATATCATTTTTGTAAAAAAATTAACTGTACAAATAGAAGTGTGGTTGATATTCTTGACTTAATAATAAATGTTATTTTTAACTTCACTTGAATAATTTCATTTAGTCTTAGCGTGATTCGTTTATAAAGTAGAGTTTAGGTTTATAATTAACAGGATCATTGGTTTTATTCACTACATTAATCAAAACGATATTTGTCTAATTTCATATTAATTAGCCAAGATTACCATAGAATAAAACTAGGCATGTATTCATACTGTGTTGAAAAAAATTGTTCAGTAGTATAATTTGAATGTAATGACAACAACGGTTGAACATATTCTCTTACCTAGTATATTATTGATAATGTAATTTGTGCAAAACAAGGGTGTCAATGTTTAAATGTATAAACAGACTGAATGAGTTTTTTTTATAATGAATATTTACTAATTCTAATCAAGTTTTAAATAATTGCGATACTTATCCTTTAAGCGTCAAAGTCAATTATTAAGAAGTATTTTAAAAAAACACGTAATTTTAAATTAGTCGATATAAACTTATATCATTAGTGACTAAATCATCTTTGTGATTTTAATGTACCACAGTAATTTAACAAATTAATGAACTTCATTATTTCAGGAACCGACAAAATAATTGATTGCCATATTTCAATGAAAATTATGATCAGGATTCAATGAAAATAGTTGTGAAACGCTCCACAAAACGATCATTTCAACTAATAATGATATTCATTGGAAGTAACTCACAAATAACATTGGATGGGGAGTATGCTATATCATAGCTTGATTGAAGAAGAAACTTACGACCATTGGATTTAATGGTTTAAATGTTCTGTTTTAGTAAAACTTAAAGTTTCCGAGTTCAGTTTCTAGAGAAGTAAAGGCCTCAATATTAAGAAATCGCAAAGCAAATACAGTCCAGTACATAACTAACAATCTTTGTTTCTCGAAAAGTCTGCAAATGATATCAGTTTCCAAAAGAAATTGTTTTTGAATTGTTTGGAAACTTTACATAAACACTTTATTCAATACAAAGTTGTTTTAATTCATCGTTTCAATTAATTAATTAGTTAATGAACTGTTCAGCATATTTGAACAGTTTAAATAAGATTAATAACAGTGTGTATACAATAAGAAAAATACTTTTTATACGTACCGATAAATTTGAAATCCATCAATGTAAGTTCTAGTGGGTTGATGAATTCTTTTGGCAATTCACAGGCACCGAATTGTCTTCCATCAGAACTGATTACAGTTGGTAAAATATTTTTCAATAGAGTTGCTGTTGAACAATCAAAATATGTATAGGAATAATGTGATAATAACACTGACAATAAATTTTAGAATAAGGGAATCCTACCATAAAATCGCATCATCGACAACCAAGGTGGATCCGATGCAGATGTGAGGACGCGGATTGGCAAAGCAAGGGTTGCATTTCTACAGTTGAAAAATATCTGGAACTCCAAAAACTTCCAACCAAAACCAAAATCACGATTTTCAATACAAATGTCAAGACAGTTCTACTGTATGAAGCGGAAACTTGGAGGACTACCAAAGCCATCATACAGAAGATACAAGTATTTATGAACAGTTGTCTACGCAAAATACTTCGTATTCGTTGGCCAGACACGATCAGCAACAACGTACTGTGGGAGAGAACAAACTAGTTTCTAGTGGAGGAGGAAATGAGGAAGAAGCGTTGGAAGTGGATAGGACACACACTACGAAAAGCAACTGACTGCCTCACTCGGAACCCTCAAGGCAAAAGGAAAAGAGGAAGGCCAAGGAACACATTACATCGAGAAATAGAGAAAGATATGAGAGGAATGAACAAAAGTTGGACAGAACTGGAAAGGGAATCCCAGTACAGAGTTGGTTGTAGAATGCTGCTGGTGGGTGGCCTATGCTCCATTGGTGGTAACAGGCGTAAGTAAGTAAGTAAGTACCATAACATTGTTTATACAGGGGAACTAAGTTAATTAATTCTGTGACAGTTTTATAATTATGTAGCAAAAATTTAGCAAAAATTGATTCCATGATAGATTTTCATATATTTTAGACAAGAAAATTATCAATACAATTACTTGATTGTTAAACAGGTTAAATTCATTTCAACAAATTAATTGAACTTATAGTGTTTAGTTCAAACAGATTTACTTTCATGGGTGCATACTTTTGAGGTATCCTAAACCACACTATACTTACCTTGATAATATTGTGTTATTATCTAGGGTGGTAAGTTTCAGATTGTTTTTAGCACATTGATTTCCTTTCTCAAACTTACACTTCATTTGTCTGTTTTTATTTTCTATTTTCCATATATAATTATTCTTAACAAGTATTTGTGTGATCAGATTGTTCGAAATATATTGAGCATATATATATATATATATATATATATATATATATATTACATAGTTTTGATAATCTTCGTCTTCTTGTTATACTATCCATATATATATATATATGGCATAGCATGTAACTATGAAACAGTAGTACTGAATTATCGTCAGATGAATAATGTCAGTGAGTCAGTCAATTACAGAGTAGAACTTCGTGCGTAAATACATAAGTTCAGGTTGCGATACCAGATTGGCACAGCGACGCAACTGTCAGTTTAAATCCCATAGTGGTAGAGATAGCAGAAGTAATAGCACTAATGGAGAAGATTAGGTTTCGGAGGTATGGTTCTAGAAGTACAATTCAGTGAGATAATTTTAGAAAAAGAAAGATAGGAATGATTAGGGATTCATAATATTAGTATTTGAGAGAACACAAACAATGAATGCACCTGTACAACTGCAAACGGTTTTGAGTCATGAGGTTCAAGATCTCTAACCATCAGTTAATATCGTCTCGCGTGCCCCAACCAGATTCTGTACACTTGCTAACATAACAGTCCAGTTGTCAGTGACTTTATGGATTTGTGCCATGTTATGATCTGGCCGCCCCTAGATTTCTTCCAGCACAAAACATCGCTCATCAAGGCAGTCGGTGGTTAGGCATTCATAAGTTTTTTTTCAAATGAATAGATTTTCCAGAAACATCCTAAATGAATTTAGTTATTAGATATTAGTGAATTGTTTCGACGTTAGTACCTTTGAGATTTCAACGGAAAACCTTGACTCATGAGAACAATCAAAGTAGAACAAAAAATCAATACTCAACGACATTACTCTACAATGGCGACAAAATATTCTAAGTAGAAAAGAGTTAATCATAAATTATGAACTACTAACTAAATAGTTTTATTCTATCTGCTTGATTTGAAGTTATTCAATAGGATACGAAATTAGGTCATATCATAAGCGCTAATATAAAATTGTAAAAGAAAATGAATCAGGTGTTTGGATATTGTTGTAAATTTTGTTTACTGATTCTCCTAACTGCTACTATTCTTTGATAAACGCTTATATAATTATTAGGAATAACATAAATAACTAACGTATTTACTTCACTATTTCAGTTCATCGAATATAATACAACGCAATGTTTACTCACGCCGTCAGAACAGTGCAAATGATCAAACAACTTACTTTGATTTGTGTATGACGCCTCACGAATTTGATCAGTTAAATATAGTAATCTATGACCGTCAGTTGTCTCATATGGTAACTGTAAGATTAGGCTTAGATTAGTCATAGTTATCCATCCTTGATTTTCGATAAGGAATGTATGTTCAATTCGTGGCCCAATATCATATGAAAATAGTTTACGTGAAATTGTGTCTGGAAAACAATAAGGCTACATAAGTATTTGTTTGTTGTCATTAAATAGTGTATACAGTTTGCTTGAAAAATTACAAAATTGTTTATTTACATTGTACTGAATTTCAATGAAGTAGTGTAAAACAAAGCAAAAATGAAAATTGATAGTTTTCAATTTAGGATGATTTAAAAATGACTTCCTTGCTTTAACATTATACGAACTGTTCAAATTAGACTTTCTAAAGTTACAAACTAGACCGAACAGAACGTTAGAAGCAAATATATAATTATCAGTTAAGTCATTTTCAGTAGTGATTCTGTGTAATTGGAAGAATTCAGGTTTGTTGCAGGCTACCACTTATAAAAATGTATCCTCAGTCTTAGGAGAATCGATATTTCCTGTGTCCTCCAGTATCACAGTCAAAGTGTTACTTCTGGGCTACTTACAGTGAACAAGGAGCCAAATTACCTTAATTAGTGACCACAGTGCAACGTTTTGGATCATAACTAGGATCATAACGACATTGATCACTACTACTGAATGGTTAGTTGGTTTAAATATCTTATTCCTACAGTATGACTATCAATGTTCAATAACACTAATTCAGAAAGTTTGACTACCTGTTTGCGAAATAGTAAAGAGCCTTACTCATAAAAATCTGCTATCAACAGAGTGTTGTATTTCGTTATGTCTAAAAAAGTGAATTCACTTATAATATTTATTTCATTATTTAAAGGAATGCTTTAGATGTCTTATCAGTCAAAATTAAGCACAGTGAAGATATTTATGTGATTGACTCTCAGAAGCTACTCCGTCAAACCTTCCTTCTTTTTATACGTATCAAGGAATGACATTACTATAATGCAAAATCTTTTCATAGTTATATACGGCTTGTTAAACAGTCAGCTTGTATTTTGACTCATTCGTCAATCTGTTTTCCTGCTTATTTTTGGTGGAGTTTCATTCTCTGAGCTTGATGGTCTGGTTGTGGAGATTTCATTGTTCTTCTGAACATCAATCAGCAGACAAATCGAAATCGATTCAATTTGTAAACCAGTCAGAAAAATCATGGATTAATTTATGACCAAGCATCAAATCATAGAGAGATACAATCAAAACAAAGAGGCAGATAACAACAAGTTTTAGGTCAATAACAGCCAATCAAGATCGAGGTTAGCATGATAAACTACGATTCGTATGTGAAGAAGTTCCAATACTTCACTTCTACCTGAAGTTTGTACTGATGGCGTTGTTTAGAACAACAATGAAAGTTTCACGACTAAACCATCAAACTCAAAGAACAAAACCTCACCATAATCATCCTTTTGAGCTACCAATTTTTCCTTATCATCTCTTACTTATTTATTTTGACTTCGTGTGACCTCTTGTCATACTGTTTGATGTGAATTGTGTAATCTATATTGTCCTATAATTCTTATCTTTCTTAAATAAGGCCTAAAAAAAGGCCTAAAATGTCTGTTAGTCATGATAAAATTTTGTGACAATCGGATATTATTATTTACCCGGTGAGATTTACATGTTTTTCATCATTTCAGCATTAGTGATTTTACTTCAATTATAATATGTAAAATAAGAAAAACTTAAATGCGATATTGATTCAAAACGCATTTAAGCTAAATTTTTATCATATAAGTTTATCAATATTTCAGCTAAATAGTATTTGGTGAATTTATTCGAAACGATTAGACACTGAGTATGTTTTAATCAATAGTGATCAATAAAATTCCAGTGTTAAGGAAGGCAAAACAACGTCAATCTAAACATCTATTTATGGATATGACTACTTCTTCTGTAGAACTAAATGTTTTATTATAGAAACGTTACTTGATATCGTAATCATATTGATAGAAAAGAGTATTCTTACTTTGTTTAGTTGTATAAGGCTCCAATCTATCATCGATTATAGTTGATGGTTGTATGCCAGCAAAAATATTCACTTTTGGTTTATAAACAATTCTACAGGGTATACTTATTAAATTGTTTTCTTTTCGTTTATCGTTTGTTTCAGATGTCACTTGAATTTCAAATTTTGGCGGATATATAAAATTCACATTTGAATCACTAAATGACATCGTATTATTATTGTTTAATGCTTGACCTGTTGAAAGAGTTGTCACTGACAACAGACCTTGAATAAACACATGTACATCTATTTGTATAATTTCATTTGGATAAATCCATAAATATGGGGATAATGAAATTAGTGCTAATAAGCCATTCTCATCAATATTAATTGTCCATATCTTTTTATCTGTTGAATTGATAAGATTCACTGAATTGGTTTCATTTCTGGATAACTTTTTAATATTTATTTGAATGATTTTACCTTGGATACCATTGGTGTAAGTGAAGTTTTCATCATCTATAAGATACCAATTAGATAAACGTGTTAAAATCTGAAGTCCAGTTGATTTGGTAGGACCTAAGTTAATTAATTTTAGTCGGATAATTTGTTGTTGTTCATTCGGATGTCCAAATTCAAGAATTTTTATCAATGAATTATTATCTTGAATTAATGAATTTTTATAATTTTGTGTAATCGTCAGTGAATGTATTGAATTCCAACTAATGTTTTGAAAACTTAAATCGGAACTACATTCATTTGCTGGAATACAAACTGGTTGAGCTAGTTGTATTAGCTGATCACATTCAGACCAATCAATTAAAGGATGCTCTTGTTTATTACATTGATTAACATTTTGTATGAAATTAC
>OX103971.1:59225480-59303696 GCA_944470395.2 Schistosoma turkestanicum
CCAAATCACTCTTGATGGAGATGCCTTGGAGGACGTTAACACCTTTACATATCTTGGCAGCATCATCGACAACCATGGTGGATCCGATGTAGATGTGAGGGCACGGATTGGCAAAGCAAGGTCTGCATTTCTACAGTTGAAAAATATCTGGAATTCCAAACAACTTTCAACCAAAACCAAAATCACGATTTTCAATACAAATGTGAAGACAGTTCTACTGTATGGAGCGGAAACATGGAGAACTACCAAAGCCATCATCCAGAAGATACAAGTGTTTATTAACAGCTGTCTACGCAAAATACTTCGTATTCGTTGGCCAGACACCATCAGCAACAACGAACTGTGGGAGAGAACAAACCAGATTCCAGTGGAGGAGGAAATCAGGAAGAAGCGGTGGAAGTGGATAGGACACACATTGCGGAAAGCACCTAACTGCGTCGCAAGACAAGCCCTCACATGGAACCCTCAAGGCAAAAGGAAAAGAGGAAGGCCAAGGAACACACTACGCCGAGAAATAGAGAAAGATATGAGAGGAATGAACAAACATTGGACAGAACTGGAGAGAGAAGCCCAGGACAGAGTTGGTTGGAGAAAACTGGTGAGCGGCCTATGCTCCATTGGGGGTAACAGGCGAAAGTAAGTAAGTAATCGCTATCACTCTTGGTTTGGAACTGACTGTTGCGTCTCTGTGCTGATGTGGTATGGCAACCTGAACTGATGTATTTACGTACGAAGTTGTGCGTTCTATTTGTCTATTTATTTATTACTAGTCTGTGAAATAACTTGACTTACTAGTTACACATTATAAATGATGTCAGAGATCGTGTGATTCTGGAAAATGCTTATTTACCATCCCTATCATATTCTTTTACCTCATCTAATTTTTCGTTGAGACTTTAAAGTTCCTCTTGTTTATTTATTGACATCATTGTGTTACAGTTTTTCAATAGATAAGTTATTTGACATGCTTTGCTACTCCTGGAACATATTAATTAATCAATAATCATTCAGATCATAGGTCAAACTAATCATATCTATTTACAGATTGATATTCATTGTTCATTGGTAGTTGTGTTACGTTCGTCACTAGGTACGCTTGAAACTATTACAAGTTCACCTTAGTCGATAAAACGCGAACGAGACAATTACCAGAGTCCAGGTAAGCTACCTTGAATCCCAAACTTCAAAACAGAAGACTTGGTAGGCGTAAAAAGTAGATTCTACAAACATCCAGCAATCACAATACAATTAAGTACACAACTCTTGTTTATTTATACATCATAGAAACGTCCTTGGGACAGTCACGAAAATAGCACACTAAAATACACAGTAGCCAATCACAGCCATGGAGTTTCCTGGTGGGAAATGAAATCTCAAAGTCAACTGATCAACCCATGCTCGCAAACGTGAAATCCAAGCGAGTTCTTGGGATCGAACATTTCCAACAGTTGACTTTTATTATTATTCACTTGATACTGGGAAAAAATGTTACAACAAGCTCCTTCTTTTTGACTTCATTCCGTTGTTATATTTGCATGAATTATCAAAAGATTATGATTACGTTAACTTTTACTTAGTAACATTTCTGAAGGAAGGCTTTTTATCTTTGTACTACTACTACTACTACTACATTGCAGTATAATATTTGTATTTACTCTCGCCCAATTTGTCATGTTTTTTTAGGCTAATTTTCATTCAAATACATTTCCTGATGTTAACGGGTCTACTAGTTCATCAGAATCACTAAATGATGATGATGATGATACCACTCCCATCTCATTGCCTGAATCATTAGATCATAATAATAATGATCAAAAATCTCTTAAACCTAATGATTCTTCTGTTAATTCTTCTTCCATTATTTATACAACAAATACTGTTTTAAAGTTAAATGATGACAATTCTGTGATAACTAATGACAATAATCTTATTGTCACAGGACCTACTGCCAAGTTAGTTTTTTTTGTTTTTTATTCATTATAATACGTCTTTTAGACAATAATTGTGGTAGAATTTTTTTCCCCTCAATAATAATAGTTTGAAATAGCAGTTTCAAAAACGAAGGTGTTTTTTTTGAAATTTTCGTTTGGCTGAATAGAGAGTATAGAGCAAAAGAAGAAGTTTATACTTTTGTAATTTTAAGTGCTAAGGAAGGATAAAGAGTAATTGCACGTTCACCAGTGTAAACGATTCGAAGCAATATTGCCCAAAGTCTTCAATAAATAAATTAGTTACTGAAATTCTGCACTTATTAATCAGGTTGTCAACACCTACCTACAAAGCTTAGTTCATAGATGAATAATGAAACGAAGGTAAGATAGTCTTTTACAATTGCAAAATCTGTGACTAATGGATATACTTTCGATAAATGTTTACCAGCATTAAGAAGTTTGTGAGAAAAAATTAGTAAGTCTTTCCAACTTCAATATTCGCTGTTCTCACATCGCTCCAAATTCTTAGCTTTTTTCTTCTTATTTAATGACTAAATATACCATGCCTATCGATTGTTCGGCACATGAAAACCATTTTCTAACCTGTTTTTTTAAGTAGTATCTACACGATTATATAATTGACAGTCAGCGACAACGTAGAACTTAATGTGTACTTACATCAGTTTAAGTTGCCATACTACATTAGCACAGAGAGATGAAATTGTCAATTCAAATCCCATATTAGTAGAGGTAGTAGTCGTATCAGGGTTAATGGAAAAAAAATTAGGGATTAAAGATATGATTAGTGAATTAGATCCTAATTTTATTTCGCGAATAAATACACTACCCTTGATTGAACATCTATCCATTATTTGTGTTCATTTTTATCTCTATATTTTTTCTTTACTAATCGATATTATTTTCTTTATCCGCAGGCCACGTAATAAATCTCAAAATATAACAGAAATATTTGGTAATAAATCTGCTCAAGCTTCACCTAATTTTTCCAATGAACAACCAGCATCAAAATCTCCTGTAGGAGGAATAAGTAGACCTAAACTTCCTACGGACACAGTAATTAGAATGGCTTCTGTAGAAGATACTTCAGATACTACTCATTCTAATCGTGCATCTCCGGTTAAAAAATTCCCTGATACTTTAGATGTACAAGGAAATCCTGATGAAGATGCTTATAGTAGTGGAGGTGTAAGTGTTAATTTTTTTGTTGAATTTTCTCGAATATTCGGTATGATTAAAAGGTTTATGTAATTATTTCAGCTTTATCGTCTATAATAGAACTACTTTTAAATAGTTTCTACAAATCAATCTTGAAAAATTAATGAACACGAAACCTATTTATTGTCACTTTCATCTGTATAAATGATTCTGAGTTCACTATCGTTTGTTTCCACACTATCAATTAGAACAATTGAAAAAGCAACCAATTATCTTATATTCTATGTTCATTTATAGATTTTATATTTATCTGTATGAATAGTTTACATTGGCATCAATAAATAAATTTGACAAATTTAAATATTCCTCTGTGCTGTAAAAAAAGCAATTCATTTTTACCTTTGGAATTTTATACAGTGGTAGGAATTTCGGCCATAGTACTAAATGCTAATGTGTTGAATGTGTTTCTTACTTACTTACTTCCTTACGCCTGTTACTACCAATGGGGCATAGGCCGCTGATCAGCTACTTCCAACGTACTCTGTTCCGAGCCTTGCTTTCTAGTTCTGTCCAATTGTTATTCATTCTTCTTATGTCTGTTTCCGTTTCTTGGAGTAATGTGTTTGCTTTTGGTCTTCCTCTTTTCCTCTGGTCTTGAGGATTCCAAATGAGGTCTTATCTTGTGACCCAGTTGGGTGCTTCCCGAAATGTGTATCCTCTTTACCTCCAGCGTTTCTTCTTCCTCAACTGGAATCTGGTTTATTCGATCCGATAGCAGGTTGTTGCTGATAGTGTCTGGCCAATTGATCTGAAGTATTTTGCGTAGACTACTGTTAACAAACACTTTTATCTTTTAGATGGTGATGGCTTTAGTAGTTCTCCAAGTTTCCACTCCATACAGTAGAACTGTTTTAACATTTGTATTGAAAATTCTGACTGTGGTGTTTGTTGATAGTTGTTTTGAGTGAGTATGTTTCAGTCAAACTTTTTAAAAAATATTTGATTTTTTTTCGTGTTTATTATTTCCAAACTTTTTTTAAACTTTAATCACGTGGATACATTTATTTCTATTTGCATAACCTTTCAGGTTAATCTAGTTTATGCCTTGTTCATATATATTTGTTATTGGTTGAGTTGAATTCGTCTTGACGCTTTCACCTTACATAACAATCATAAGTTACTTGGCACATGTGTTAAGTATTTCTATTTTTAGCAACTACTATTGAAGAACTGTTGTATATTTTTCTTTGTTACAGTAGTTTTATTGTTTTATCAGCATGAATGTTAGAGTATGATTAGCGTCAACAATAGTTGTGTATGGTGCTTTTCAGGTCATTAACATTATTTCCCACAAGATACACATGGTATGTAATGGTCATACGTATTTATATTTATTATAATCTTAAACTTACAATAATGTATTCCTGTCTTTCCATCTATCACTTTTTTTAAACAATTTGCATCAATTCATTCAATCAGTGGATTGAATTAGGTATATTCAGTAAACGGCAACCGAAATAAGTTTAACTAATATTCATAGTACCACTACCACTAATATAATGATAATATACTGGCTTTCATTTTATTACATGGATTAAATAAAGCTTATCATCCAGAGGTAATTCGACCATTTTCTCTTATCCTCAATCAAGTTCCATGATACGAGATAGAATTTTGAATGTAAATATAACTTTTTCTGTGGTGGTGGTGGTGGTGGTGGTGTTTCGTTCTCTGAGCTGAATGTTTTGATTGTGGAGCTTTCATTGTTCTCATTCTGAACAACAACATCATCAGCACAAACTTCAGATAAGTAACATAGCAGTCATGTAAATTTGCATTGGTGTATTTATTGCTTTTAGGTAAATCTCGACAACGGGTACAATTTTGTAGTGATATGATAGTAAAAAAAATTGATCACAATGCCAAATAAAATTATTCTATATATTGCCGGAATATTCCATGGAAAAATTGTCAATACATAAACTAAGCATTATTTAATATTTTAAAATAGTTTAACAAAAAACTTCTGTCTGGATTTGCTGAGTTTGTTTTTTTCTGTCTATAAATCAGTGAATTCTTCTCACTTTGTTAAGTTGCTCAAGATAAGATAGACTAGGACTAACTGAAATGATTAAATAAGATTAAGATAATGTTTGGATCACGAACGGGTGTAAGTATATGTTGGTAGATGTAGGCTACCTGGTTGGGGTTGTGCGAGATGATAATAATTGGTGGTTAGAGACCCTAAATGACATGGCTCAAAACCGTTTGCAATGGCGCCGGTGCATTTATTCTTTGTGTTCTCTCTAATCCTAATCTTCTGGATTCTTCAACACTTCTAGTTTTGTCTTTCTAACCTTATCTCACTGAATCATACTTCTTGAATAATGTCTTGTAATCCTAACCTCTCCGATTACTTCTAATACCTTTACTATCTCTTCTACTATGGGATTTAAATTGATAATTGTGTCTCTGTGCTGATGTGGTATGGCAACATGAACTGATGTACTTACGTACGAAGTTCTACGTTGCATCTGACTGACTGACTGCAAAATTGAAGGTTTCAAGTTAGATCCCTGATTTAGAGGTTGTAGGTTCACATTTCACAACTGTCTTAATGTTTTTGCATTCATTTTTCCTCTGCCTTATTTACACCTAGTAAGTTGGTGTGTTTCAATGCTACTGTGCAAATTGTTATCTATCAAAAACAGGTATATGTATTTTGTAAAAAAATGATTCCAATTAAAAAGAAAACCATTACTGAATAAATAATTACAACTTACAAAACGTAAGTAATTCTACAACTACTAAATGACAAACATTTCATGCAAATAACCTTATCATTATCAATATCAATAAAAAAAATTTGTTCACCATCAATCACTGTGTGTGTGTATTCAACACACTGCAACACATTGCAATTCGTACCGTAACACACACATTACTATTTCAAGAAAAATAACAAAAAGAAACATGTATTCACAAAGTTCAAGTTCATACATGACTCATTGTTGCTTCTACATGTGACTTCATTTTTATCATTATTAGTTTTGATATGTGAATATTGCTATAAGCAGCTACACCGTTAACATTTGAAGTTGAAACGACAATTACCGTTAATATTCCTTTAAATTGAATTGCTTGTAAGGGGAGGGACGGGTACAATTAGTCGATCATTGATTGATTTTCTAATGTCATTACTAATTTTGGTGAATATTGCATTGCTTTTTTTCACAGCTGTTTGCTTAAATATCTGGGCTGCCTGTTTCTCTTGCCATTTTAGATAATTTCAACAAGCTTTTTGTTTTTTTATTCGTTTTATTGCTAATTATGTCCATTAATCGCATAGCACATTTGGAAGTAAGCAATTCATGAATCAACGTGTTATTAACGTTCATTTTTTTCTAAACGGATTGCCAGCCAGTGAGATGTCTGGAATCTTACTTTTTCGAGTGCTGTGAAGCTCAGGGTGATAAAAGTATAAGTATACGCGAAAGATTAGTTTTAGAAACAAGACATTTATTAAAAGGTGGCGGAAAGATTTGATTGTTACCAATTTGGTCTCGTGGATTGTTACGGGTATGAGGTCGGATATTACTTCGCTGCTGTCCACACTGTGGAAAAATGTTTCTAGAGGGATCTGAAAAGGAAATTGGATTATCGTTGGTCTTAGCTACCTTTTAGTCTTATCGTCCTCCAATCGACCTGCCTGGCATGGTAGAACCTTCAGGAACATATGTCCCAATCACTTTGCTCCGTTGGGTCATTACGATAGACAAACCCTACCATCACGTCTAGGTAGCAGATACGTTCAGGCTTGATAAGGGAAGTGTCTTAATTCGAACAAGGAAAGTTAACTACGGGAATTACTTAGAAGATATGTGTTTTCTACACTTGCTAATTAAAAGGATGTTTGTATGTATGTATACCAATGTCTGCTTCTTCAAACCCCTCTGAAATGCATGAACTCCTGTCTCTTGTTGAACAATGTTTTTTCACCTAATCCTTCTTAATGTCAAACTGTTAATTATAAAGTGAGACGTGAACAGCACTTAAACACCTAGCTGGAATCCCACTAATTTTTTACTATTGTAGATTCGATAATAAAAACTGTTAAAGTTCATGTATCTTGGTGTGAGTTTTCCCTCTTCTCTCCCTCTCGGTCTTCTCATGTTTTATCGGGACTGAATAAATTTTTCAGTTTTACTCATTATGTAAAGAGGCTAAATATTTTAACATTCACTCTCATGATTTGTAAATTCCACATAATCGATTACTCTTCACTGCTTCTCATCATTCTTTCCTGAAATTTTTTGCGAAAAGGTTTTATTGTGTTATCGAGAGTGCTGAAGACACCTTTAATAGTGTTTGGTAAATCTTTTAAAGTCATAAGGAATATGATTGTGGATAAACATTCGAAAACTTGCTAACTGCCAGCAATCGTTATCTTATTGAGTTCTAACTATCCACTTCATTCATATTTCTTTGTCAGACGCCGATACTTTAAAATCCATGTACTCCAGTGAATGTATAAAAGTTCTACAATACTTTAGCAAATATAATCTACGACGAAAACAGATTGACCCAGTCAAAAAAATTTCTATTCTTAAACATGTTAATAATTAAAAGTTGTATAGATTCTCATATTCTTAAATACTTTTTATTCAATTCCAGATAGTTTATCGATTGCATGTATTCAGATATTATGTTTTCTAGTTTACGGTTTTTTAGCGAGTTAGTTTTTTGTGAGATAGGATCGCCAACCCCATGCCCAACCCTCCTCCTTTATCCGGGCTTGGGACCGGCAGTAGCCGGGGCTCCAGGCTGATTTCTGATTTTTGTAAAAGAAACTTATTGAAATACATCGTTCTGAGAATTCCCCATTGTACTAAACATATAACACTAAACAATAATATTAATAATAATTATAATAGCAATAATAATAGTACTAATTTTTATGGATGACAGTTTAAATGCTCTGAAACCGGCGTTCATTTATAGTTGACCAGTGTAAGTCAGTCTGTCTTCCAATATTGAAAATAATGAGTTCACCTGCCTCAATCATTCCAGTGTTCTTATTATCGATTCTCGTGGTAAAACACTTATCTTTTATTCTTTAGATGCTTCTCAGTTTTTTTTTAAATGTTTCATGTATCCGTTGAAATAATGCTCTTACTTAATGCGTATAATATGAAATTTCGGTCCATGTTTCATAGAATAAAATCTAATATCAATAAATTGATTTTATGCGTATATTTGTTAGTTATGCTGCTGTGCAAAACATATGCCTCTAACTAATCAACATTCTAAAATTTCAATCTTCGTCGATTCGAACTACTTTTAAAATTCCCTTTCAAAATTGTTCTTTTTCATTGTTTTTCTGTGTGCTATTTGTATTCAACCAGCAGATTCATGCATATAACAAAACAACGATTGACCTAATGGTTTAAGTTTTAATGAATTTATTAATTAACACCTTTCATATCAAGATAAGATTTGAAGCTGTTTAGTCAATTATTTAAAACCTAATTAACTAATCTTCGAAACAAGTAATTTCATTGTTTATTAATTAGACTGTTTATTATCAAAACTAAGATATATGCTGATAGTATTGCTGACAAAATGTTAAAAAAATTTTGTGATACTCGATAGCACAAAATGACTGTGATTGATTTGTGGAAATTCCATAAGTTTCCGTTGTGTATATGTTGTGCACTGCTTAGCAGCTCCAAACTGAAATAAAACATCCTTTTTTCCACGCTGTTTGGGTTTTCAGATACTTCTGTTAGGTTCATCACTAAGTACGCTTGAAACTATTACGGGTTCACCTTAGTCGATAAAACGCGAACGAGACAATGAATAAGCGTCCAGGTAGGCTACCTTGATCTGAAACGGCTAAAGAGAAGTCTTGATAAGCGTAAAAAGTATATTCTACAAACATCCAGCAATCACACAATACAATCAAGCACTCAACTCTCGTTTTTTTTGTACATCACAGAAAAGTCGTTGAGACAGCCACAAAAATAGCACACTAAGATACACAGTAGCCAATCACAGCCATGGATTTTCTTGGTGGGAAATGAAATATCAAGGTCAACTGATCAGCCCATGCTGGCAAACGTGAAATCCAAAATACGGCATTTATGAAGCGAGTTCTTAGGATCTAACATCCCCAACAACTTCTACAACTAATGTCGGTTCTTGATTGTATCGTATTTCAAGCTTTGGTATCAACTGTAAATGTCTGCTTTCATATTATGAATGTTTCTAAAGAGCCTGATTGTATTTATTTGTTAATTTTAATATAATAGAGTTTTCATTCTGCAAGTGCTCATTTCATTTGTGTGGAATGCTTCAACCAGTTCCTCAGTAATAATCAATTTCTTTAACGTTCATGCTTGTATTATTGACATTGCAGTAAATATTGACGACATTCTTTATTATTATTACTAATTTTTATTATCTTACGCATGTTATTGTAGGAAGAGATTTACGTTATTTCTAGACGAGTCGGGTTCACAGATGATGTGGAAGATAATGAAGAGAAGTCAAATCAAAAACTTATTCGTCGTGATACTCCACATTATACAAAACGCGCTCGAATTCAGTCGAAAACAGCTGATGGAAGTAAGTGTAAAATGATAAATTTTCATTTCTATTAAATAAAGGATTCGCATTTTATTTAATGAAATTCAAGGCATGAATTTAAGCATTGATGTAATCACAGATACTAATTTTTTTATAATGAATAGTGCAATTCTCACCATATACATACAGTGTTTTCTTTTATTTAAATGATTTTAGCATAATAAACTGTACTCATTCAGGACCTGTTTAGTTGCAAACTTTAAATGAGTCCAGTGTTTCTTGTTGTTGATTAAAATATCAAACACTTGACTATACATTTTAAGTGAATTTTATCTGGAACTTTATTGCTCCAATGCACTGTCACTGACAATGGGTACTGACGCTGTGTCTTCGTTTGATCACCTCTAATCTTTCTTCTACCTAGCCAGTATTGAACACCTAGGTAATCAGTAGTTAACTGTGCATTTGTTCTTCGTCTTCTCTTAAATCCTTATCTAATGTCCTCATAACCTCTTTTCTCTTTTTAAATTTATTTCACTAGATTATACTTCTTGAATCAAGTATTCAATCCTTAATCTTTTCTGTTACTGTTAATACTGCTACAACCTTTACTAATATGCAATTTGGATTGAAAATTCCATCTCTCTGTGCTAATATGAAATGACGAGTTGAACTGATATACGTACATGCATACTATGCTCTATGTTTTAGCTGACTGAATTGACCTTAGCTTCGTATGTGATAGTATTCAACAATATGTGATTGACAATTAAAATTATGGAAGTATACTTAGACTTTGTTTGTTTGTTTGCTAGCATTCATTCATAGATAAGTGACTCTTTTATTTACTGCTTTTATTCTATTCCTTTAAACATAATACGATGATTACTGTTTATGCGCCTGTATTTTTATATGCTTATATGCCCATACTTCATGTCATAGTTCAAATTACACGCGTTACATGACTCTATTCCATTTTTGTGTTTGTTTTTATTTTCTCTCCCTCTCTCTCTCTTACATCATCCCTCATTCTCATACTATTATATCCATCCCTATGTTGGTTTTCATCATGAAGTGGATAGTGAAGAGGCAGTATTGAAAATTTTAGAAAAGTATCGAGCATCCGTCTCACCGAATCCTGATTCCAACTCAACTGATGTAAGTGTTCTACGATATTATATATATATATATATATATATATATATATATATATATATATACATTCCTGCCTCTGTTATCGTCACAATTGTTTGTTATCTCTTAGCTAACATAAACAACGCAATACAAACTTCACATTGATTTTTCGAAATATGAATTTCATGTTTGTTTGTTTGTTTGTTTGTTCTTTTGACAACTTTTCGCATACAACACTGTAGAAATGTTTTTTGCTGTTGTCAGATTCATATCCTTTTTTAGTAGTAGTAACCTTTTAGATGAATATTTTTAGTGTATTTTGAAACTTTTAGTTTTTGTGATCTGAACTTCTTACATAGTTGTTCTACTGAGATAATCATTTCGATTTTGTTTGTTACAAAGTATGCACTAACTTAGAGTTGATTGCTAAATATATATATATATATATATATATATATATATATATATATAGAGAGAGAGAGAGAGAGAGAGAGCGAACATTGGTAAACGACTATTAAGATTTGAAGCCCAATTGTAATGAAATATTCTGTTTAATTGAATAAAAATTTACACTTGACGCTAATTAACTTACTGTACATTAATATTATATAATTGTGACTGTTGAATTCCTCACCACACGTCTCAACTTGTTGACTGAAATTCACCATCAATGGCGATTAGATGTATGAAAGTAATTAATGATCAAGAAACAGTTAAAGTGATTAGTCAATAACTATTATTATACACGGAAATATATTAACTGTAATCTGTTCAGTGACAACACAGCAAAAATAGCATTACTTGAAATCGAAATTTTCAAAAAAGCACTTAATTTTCATGAAACTAGATTCTTTTCTGGTCAATAATTACTCATTATAATCATTGTCATATATATTGGTTGTCTAAAAACTGATTTTACCAGAGTATTTATTTATTTACTGTACGTACATACAAATTTGACATGAGCACTCAAACATGTGTGTGTATAGCTAACGATTAAGTTATCAATCCATGAAGTTGAATTACTGATTTTCATATTTAGCATCAACAGTATAATTGTTGTTTCTGTCGATTTAGATCAATCCATCCTACAAGCAATCAAGATAGTTTGAATACGAACGAAGTCTGTTGTAACATTGAAAAGGCGACAACTGATGCAAAGCTCTTCAACAATAATCTCCAACCCTTAGATAAGGTGAAAGCGTAAAAGGAAATTGATATTTTCGCAGATAAATTAAAATGAAATAATGGAAACCGATATAACTTTATGACAAAATCTACGAAGCTAAAAGTTGTAATAACGAATCAATAGATAACAAAGGTGTTACGCTTGCACGTAAACACGTCAACTTGATATGCTTGAACTATTACGAGTTTACCTAGTCGGGAAACGCGAGCGAGGATCATGGATCCGGCCACACGACATGCTACTCAAATCCGATTATCTCAACCCTCATATTTAGTTAAAATAAGAAGACGTGATATGAAGTAGAACTTGTATTCTACAAGCATCCAGAAAGTACGAGGTCCGAATCCAGAAAAGAATCAGGATCCCGGACTAGGGATCCGGGACCGAGCCCTGGTCGTGGTCATGGTCATAAAACGTTACAGATAATGCGTATTTATACATTTTGGTTGAATATGAAACAGCATCGAATTCTGTGACGTTGACAGTTATGACGACCAATAGGAAATAACATTTGAAATGACATTGACAGTCCGGATGACCGATAAGAGACCACATTGAAGTATTTGACTTTGACAGTTAAAACGACCATAATTTTGACCAATAGGAATTGACCAATAATTCTCTTAGGATATTGGATGAATATCCTAACAAAAGGTCATACACTTATCGTTACAAGAAGGAAGTAACACTTATCGAAAAAAAACTAAATTACCTGTTAATGTTCTTAAGAATGATCCTTGTGATTTCATATATATGTTTTAAAACTTTTCCTCCTTAATTTTTCTGTTTAGTTTGACGGGACAGAAAAACGATTTGCCTCTCCATTCAATAGATTAAGTCCTCCTGATATTCCGCTACAAAGTCGTGAATCGCATTCTCCGTTATCGTTACATCAACAACCTTGTCAACAAGAACAAGTGGAAGTGCATATCCATCGACAACCAAATGCTGGTTTAGGTCTTAGTGTAGCTGGTGGAGTTGGTTCGATACCATTTCGTGGTTTAGATCATGGTATATTTGTTAGTCGGTTAAATCCTACTGGATTAGCTGCTACTTCAGGACTTAAACTTGGTGATAAACTATTAGAGGTTAGTGTTTTGTTTTTTTTTTGTTTTTTTCTTTCCTAATAGTAAAACATAAAAATAACAGCCGGACTATTTCTCTTCTATTGTGTTAATTTTCTTTTGTTTCAGGTTAATGGTATTAATCTTGTCAATGTTGAACATCATGTAGCTGTGGCTGCTTTACGCGCTAATACAAATCATTTCCGTATTCTTGTCGGTCGTGATATTCAATTGTCTGCAAAAACAGATAACTGTAAAATTATCCCTCCTAATTTACCAGGAACAAATGCGAATCTGTCGAATCAATCACCGGTAGGTTGGTTTTTCTGCTTAACTAGACTTTTATTCGTTATAGTTGTTGTTGTTTTTGATGATGATCGATTTTTCTTCGATTTAATCTTCTAGACTAGAATATGTTCTTTTTTTTAAAATTCATTGGTCATTTAAAATTTTTCTTTGCTTGATAACAAACAAACAAACTACTAGTCTAAATAAAAAAACATGTTCATTCACGGTAAACATTAAATAATTATTCATCCGAACTATATTTTTAATAGTGTCTGTTCGATAGTATATGAATCAATGATTGGAGATTATGTTGTGTTTACAGCGTCTTCTTTATATGTAGATACAATTATTATTGATATCGTCATTGTTTCAAATCTATAACCACGATTCATTTTGTTCATATAACTTTTATGAAAAAATATTCCACTACACCAAATATGTAGGTTGATCATGAGGGATGAAGCTGTTTATTTGGCTGGCAAATTTTAATTACCTTCGAACCGCAACTCCCATTCTTGTTTAATTTTGTCATAGACATGCTTCTAGATATAACCTTATCCTCGTCCGACTTTTCAGGAGTCGACTTTCTACCAGGAAAATCTCTAGCTGACTTAGAATATGCCGATGACATAGTTCTATTCGGTAAAGTCTTTTGACTACCCCCTCGAAATGCAGAATGTTGCTTCAGGATTGGCTTGCGACTACACCAGAAATAGTGATAGGGAGTGAAGTAGTCGAATGTGTAGATCGCTTCACGTATCTGGAGAGTTTCATCAGTGCTGATGGCCCGGTGACTGACGAAATCTAGGCTCGGATACAGAAGCCTCGATAGGCTTTTGCCAACCTGCGTCACCTATGGCGTGGGCGAGATATCCGCTTGCTAACTAAAAGACGAGTGTACCGTGCAGCAGTTCGCTCCGTCCTACTATACGGATGCGAAACATGGCCGTTAAGAGTAGAGGACTTTCGTAGGTTACTAGTCTTCGATCATCGTTGTCTCCGAAGCATTGCTCATCTATCCTGGGTCGACCGAGTAAGCAATGCTATCGTTAGGAAACGAGTTCTAGGTAGGGATGGCAAATCCATAGATGAAGTATTGAAACTTCATCAGTTGAGGTAGTTGGGACATGTGTTACGTATGATTAACCACCGAATGCCTCGTCAAGCTATGTTTTGTGGTGTAGGAGTAGGTTGGAAGAAAGCTATGGGCCGCCAAACCAAAACACGGCACAAATCCATGAAGTTACTGACAAGTGGACTGATTCATGTTGGTAAATATAGGCTACCTGTTTGGGGTCCGCGAGACGAAAGTCAATAATGGTTAGATATCTTGTACGACATGGCTCAAAATCGTTTGCAATTGTGCAAGCGCATTCATTCATTGTGTTCTCTCAAATTCTAACCTGTATTCCTCATCATTTCTATCTTTCGCTTTCGAAAGTCACTCACAGAATTATACTTATCGAATCATATCTTCGAACTATAATCTTCTCCAATACTGCTAATACTTCTGCTATCGCTATCACTCTGACAGTTACGTCTCTGTGCTGATGTGGAATGACAACCTGAACTGATGTACTTACGTACGAATTTCTGCGTTGTATCTGTCTGTCTGCCTGTCTGGAATTGCAACTAACCCGTGTAGTTGTCAAATTGACAGAATCTCAGCACATAAAATAAAAGCCTGTTCGGTTTTTTTCAAAATTTTACTTAAAACACCTGTCAGTTAAATAATGTCACAGTTTGATTTGTAATATTTTTTTAGATGTTACGCATTTTTTGAAAGTAGATGTACATTAGCTTTCCAGTATTTGATCATGAATGCATTTAAATGTCCGAAAATTATTGTATATAGATTTGGAAACCAGTTTGACTAAGTTTATCAAGTTGTTCAAACTGGGCAGAATAATTAACCAAAATAACTGGATCATCATGTTATTTCTTCACGCTAACTCTCTCGCTCTCTCTTCTCAGATATTTTTTTATCATCAATGAGTAATTCTAATGTTTTAATGTTACCATATATAACTGAGATTATCCAATGCTAGTGATTTTATATTAATTTGATATTCTTATTTATCATTTCGCATCACTGTGTTAGCGTGAAAATGATGTCAGCTTTAGCCAGAACACATTTGTACGCTAAGCATATCATCATTGATCATAATTGACTGATTGAATGCAAGAATCATTACAATAGTAATAACAATAGGTCATTCATTGTATACTAAACTAATTCATAGATAACCACCTAGTTTTAAGTATGTATTCAACTTAATTAGTAATCTTATTGCTAATTACTTTTTATTGTTGCCCACTAGAATCATAATAATAATCCAAAGTTCTGCCTAATATGGTTTTTATTCAACCTTTTAATCCATATAAACTTGTAATTGAAAGACAACAACAAACAACATACAACACTTGCGTACATTATGTATCAGTGAAAAAAAATTCGTCATTTACTTTCTGATTTGCGCAAATACATACATTCATTGTTCAGAGTACAATTATTTATGAGAAAAAATAACAACAACAACAGAGAATCACTTCATTCACGTGAATGCACACTTTACCACACTATACAAGTGTTAATTAGTGTGCATTTTCATTTTCCAATTGAAACAACCTTATTGTGTAGAAGAGGAAGAAAAAAATAGGAAAAGTTTGTTGATGAACATATTCCTGAATGTGTTAACTAACTGCTACATTGGCTAACTGTTCTTTTTTATTTTATGTTTTTGATTTACACTTAGTTTTCTTTCAACACTGTGAATTATGAATTTCATTATTCAGTATAATCGATCAAGTTTACTTCGAATATATATATTTATTATTGTGAATTATCCACAGTATTGTCCATGTTAACTACTTGGTGTAAGGCGATTTACTCCCCCCCCCGGGTATACAACAATAATAATATAGACTAATTGATACTTAAAAAAATTATTTTCAGTCAGAGCTTTGGAGGTTTGTGTTTTACACATTTGAAATCATCAATCATGATGGTTAGGCGTTCGCGCACAATACCGAAGGTCCTGGGTTCGAATCCTGTTAGGTGCAGGAGTCGTGGATGCGCACTGCCACTGATGAGTCCCATACCACGGCCGTGTTTCGGTGCTTCCAGGTTTCTAATGGTTGTCTAACAATGATGGTTTGATGATTTTTAAAAAATTAGTAGTGTCTCATCATTACAGAGCAGAGAATGCAATGGATGCATGGAATTCATTTATTAAAACTAACAAACACAATCAATATTTGTCAGTAGACATTTGTTTATTAGCTGGATTCATGTCTGTATTAAAGATATCGTGATTGTTTGTTTGTTTACGATTAATTAATTAATTTTGTCCAGACACTTTAGATGTTGTTTTTTTGTGTGTGTATCTCGCTTTCTCATGTTGTGTGTGGAGTGACCTTAGGCTGCAATAAAAAGTAATTTATAAAAAAAAATTTAACTGATTACTTCAATAGTAAAACAAACTACACATAGTGAAGCTATGCTTTTTATGTTCTCACATAAAGAGTAAAAATGCTTACATTATTTAACTGTTGGGGACGTTATATCCCCAGAACTCACTTGATAAAGGTCCTAAGTTTGGATTTTGTTTTCGGATATAAGCTGATCACTTGACCTTGAGATTACATTTCTCACCTGGGAAATCCTTGGCTGTTATTGGTTGATATATTGTTTTAGTGCGTAATTTTTGTGCCTCTCTCAAGGACGGTTCTGTGATGTTTAAATAAACTCGATTTGTGTGCTTGTGGACCTCATATTTTCTGGGTGCTTGTAGAATAATACACTTTGTACGTCTTGTCAAGACTTCTTCCTTTACTTAGTGGAGCATTGGGACGCTCGGATTAGAGTAACCTATCGTGTCACTGGATCATTTGTCTTCACTCTCGTTCACCGACCCAAGGTGAACTCATAATAGTTTCAAGCATATCAATTGACAATCATAACATTAACTGACCAAATATCCTGAAATGTTGGTCTCTGTCTAATTTGGCTACTTGTCACCTAACCATAATAATTGTATCAATTTTGTTGCATAATTCAACAAACTATATCACATATTGATGAGTGTTGAACACAGTAAACACGATTGCATATTTGATTATCTGAATATTCATGTGCACATCTTCCAGATTCATAGCGTTTATTACTTCTAAGCATATACACATTGTTCTTCTATTTTTTTTCAAATCTACTTTTCTATACAAGATTTAGGTCTTTTAAACAATACCTTACCTTATTAAAATAAAAGTATATTTATGTGCATATCATTTCTTTTCTTTTTTCAATGTTAAATAGGTTACAGGAATGATAAACACCAAAGAAATACCTGAAGTAAGCAATTCTTCTCTTTATTTATCATCGTTTCAATCATGTAATTATCATCATCACGCTAATAACATTGTCAAATAAAATTGTATTATATCATTTTTATTAATTTCACATTTAAAACTAAACATACTGTGGAACGTAATGTAACAAGTGATAGGACGAATGGAGATAATTTAATTTTTGCCTATTTTTAATGCATAACTGTCGAAATTCTTATTACAATGGACATGTAATTACAATTTGTCAACATTAAATTTTCGATGTATATTGTAAATTATTAACTAATCTAGCAATTGTTATCCATTGCTTGTTACGTTTTAAATTTGAAATTATACCTTCATTGATTGTGTAATTGTATGTTACTTGTATATTACATAAGTACCATTCAGTTAGTTAGTCAGTCATTCTGTTACAACGTAGAACTTCGTACGTACGTACGTACCGTACGTACATCAGTTCAAATCCCATAGTGCTGGAGATAGTAGAAGAACTAGCAGTAATGGAGAAGATTATAGTTCGAAAATATGATTCGAGAAGTATAATTTAGTGAGATAACTTTCGAAAGCGAAAGATATAGATTATGAGGAATTCAGAAGGTTAGAATTAGAGAGAACACAAAGAGTGGATGCACCTGCGCCATTGCAAACGATTTTGAGCCATGTCGTTCAAGGTCTCTAACCATTAGTGACTTTCATCTCGCGGACCCCAACCAGGTAGTCTACATCTACCAACATGACTCAGTCCACTTGTCAGTGACTTTATGGATTTGTGCTATGTTTTGGTTGTTCCTTGCTCTCTTCCAACCTATTCCTACACCACAAAACATAGCATATCGGGGCAGCCGGTAGACGGGCATCTGCCATCCTTACCTAATAATCGTTTCCTAACTACAGCATTGCCTTCTCGCTTGTCCCAGGATATACGAGTAATGCCTCGAAGACATCTATAATCGAATACTAATAACCTACGAATATCCTCAACTCTTACCGGCCATATTTCTCGGCCATTAAGTAGGTCAGGGCGAACCATACAGATATATGAAAAACAATAGATATATATCACTAACTGTATATTGGTTAAATTTTTCTTTTCCTTTACAGTTTATTCATTGTACATTACACCGGGATGTAAATGGTTTAGGATTTAGTATTGCCGGTGGTCGAGGTTCACTGCCTGCGTCATCAGTAGTTAATGAAGTGAGTTTAATTGAATGAATATTTTTAAAAAATTTATTATTGAAAAAATTGTTAGTGTAGATAAAATGCTTCTTTTTTATTATTATTATTCCCAATAATATTTACACTGGATTTTCCTAATTTAGTTCAAATTCCACATTCTTATTTCTTCTAATATCAAATTATTATATTATTCTATGATGTACTTTTTTTTATTCATATGTTAAAGTTGTGTTTAGATATTTGCATTTAAAAGAATGAATGAATTCCCAGCAATTAAATCTTACTTACTTATGCCTGTTACCCCCCAATAGGAGGTTGGGCGGCTGACTAGTGTTGTTCTCAAACCTACTCTCTCCCACGCTTCCCTTTCCAGTTCTGTCTAATTTGTGTTCATTCTTCTCATGTCTCTCTCCGTTCCTCGGTGTAGTGTGTTCATTCATTCAGTCAGTCAGTTGCAACGTAGAACTTCGTACGTAAATACATCAGTTCATGTCGCCATACCGCATCAGCACAGAGATGTGTGTTCATTGGCCCTCCACTTTTCCTTTTGCCTTGAGGGCTCCAAGTGAAGGCTTATCTTGTGACCCAGTTCGGTGCTTTCGGCAGTGTGTCCTATCCACTTCTACCGAAAAATTTAATCTGTTTTTGCTGAAATAAATAACCGATCAAGACAATTTATGAGTCATTAATAGGCATAGAATAAAGTAGATGGATGAATCTAATGAGTAAATAGCACAACTTGATAGTTCGCTGTGCATCAAAGCCTACGAACATAAAACTTAATGAAGATCTAATTTTTTTTTAAAGAAAAAACAAACAGAATTGATCGCATATACGTGTTTTTTGATGTAATTCCAAGTATTATCAATAGTTCAAATGTGTAAAATCAATACAGACACAGTTATCATTAAAAATACATGTGAATTTTTCATGAATAGTGGTTTTGCATTTTCTAAATGTAATCTTAGCCTGCTACTCATAACTAATGCTAATATGTTGTGTTTCATTTATTAACTAACTGTGTATATGAGTTCAGATGATTTTGAATTCATGCTTATTCAACTTCTACCATACTCTCTATTATTGATATCATTATTATTGTCGTCTTCAGTTTGTCAAAAGGATGTTCATTCATTTTTTATGCAAATACCTCTTTTTTTCTCTTTATCACAAAAAAACTCATTATTTTTCATAGCATTGCAAATATCTTCAGGTAGGTTTATTGTTTAAATTGCTGACATCCTCCATTACACTATCTTGTGTGTTTTTTATTGCTCCCTACTTTATTATGATTAATCCCTTATTGAATCTTTTTTCTAAACTAATCATATCATATTCTAAGTTGAATATTGTTCATTTTTATCATTGTCATAATTATAATTTCTTCGGTCTTATGCTTGTCTAATATTAACTGCTGATGTTCCATTGTATGTATAAAATAATTTTAATGTTTGTTTGTGTTAAATGTTGTTACATTTTGATTATTTTCCCAATATTTAACTTGTGAAACAAAATATTCGCCTTTTTTCATTGTTGCGTACAAGATATAGAAAAGGTGGGATGTGGCAATCATAGGCATACAGAACGCGAGTTTTTTTGTTATTTGAATCTAATTAATTGGATGTACCTGCATCCCACTAATTGAAACTTCATCAGTTGAGGTGGTGGGGACATGTGTTACGTATGCCTAACCACCAACTGCCTTGACGAGCTATGTTTTGTGGTATAGGAGTAGGTTGGAAGGAAGCTAGGGGCGGCCAGACCAAAACATGGCAGCAATCCATAAAGTCACTGACTAGTGAACTGAGTCATGTTGGTAGATGTAGGCTATCTGATTGGGGCCCGCGAGACGAAAGTCACCAATGGTTAGAGACCTTGAACGACATGACTCAGAATCGTTTGCAATGGTGCAGGTGCATCCACTCTTTGTGTTCTCTCTAATTCTGACCTTCTGAATTCCTCATAATCTCTATCTTTCACCTTCTAAATTTATCTCACTAAATTATACTTCTCGAATCATATTTTCGAACTATAATCTTCTCCATTACTGCTAATAATTCTACTTTCTCTACGACTATGGGATTTGAACTGACAGTTACGTCTGTGTGCTGATGTGGTATGACAACCTGAACTGATGTACTTATGTACGAAGTTCTGCGTTGTCTCTGTCTGTCTGTCTGTCTGTATCCCGCAGTTGGTTTCCAATCCCAGACCCAAAGCTAGTGCCTTTTATTTCAAACGTCGTTGTGTTATCTACTTAGCAGCTACTGAGTCCAGATAGCCATTTTACTTCTGCAACAAGTACGAGGCCTAATTTTGAGATGGTGGAGAAAATATGTAGCTCAGGTGCATGATTGGGGTGGTGTTTCGTTCTCTAAGCTGAATGTTTTGGTTGTGTACAATGTACAATACTGGATAGAGGGAGGACAAACAACACTAGAGAATTTTTAGAAGCTTGTCATCCAGGTCAATCAGTAATCACATCGACATTGACTCAATTTATTAACCAATCAGAAAAATCATAGGGTCGAGAAACAAAAGGGGGATACAATCAAAACGAAGGTGCAAACAACAACAAGTTTAAGGTCAACAGCAACCAATCAAGATCGAGGTTAGCAGAACAAGCTACAGGTCAAGCGTGGAGAAATTCGAATACTTGACTTCAATCTGAAGTTTGTGCTGATGATGTTGTTCAGAAGAACGACAACCAGCTCAGAGGACGAAACACCACCACAAGCCCTAATTTTATTTGAAATGATATGGATTATACTGTTGATGATATTTTTGCCTGAAATTTGATCAGTCTTGAATATCTTGATGACGTTGCTAGATTCCATTCCCGGTAATTAACATCAGGTACATCCGGCTGACCATTCCCCAATAGAATGAGACGCGTACGCTGTATTCCATTGATAGCTCCAATTTATCAACTCTATGTCAAACTATGTCCTAATGGTTATTTCAAGACAGTCCGCTCAGCATATCCTTATGCTGACCTAGACTAAGCATTTAAGGGCTATTTATTTACTATTCACTTTCTTTTTTTTTTAATTACTCGAAAAAAATGCTGAAATTTTATTATCGTTAAATTCATGTTTAGAAAAGTTTGAATTTACTTTGATTTTTCATTGTTGTACTAGTTCATTTAATTATTTCTAAGTAATGAAACAAACATTTATTTGTATACTATTCGATCAAGAATTATTACTATTCTCTATCAAAGAATGAATTTGTCTTGTCATCTTTCAACAGTTAGTGTACTTGATCATGTTTCTGATTGAAACATTCAACCAGTTATTTATTCTAGCTAAAAAATTTTCACTTTTCCTACATTTCATCAAACTCCTTAGTTTATCTATTACTTTTAAGTAGTAATACTCTATCTCTGTTGTCATATATTTCTCTGTAATAATTTATTCTTTATTGCTTTTATTTATTTATATGTTCATGTTATTGATGAAATGTTGCTGTATTTATTGTATTGTTTGTGTATTTCATTAAATTATGATAAAAATTTACGTAAGTCTCTTCATTATTGCAATGATTGAAAAGAAAGTAAAGAAAAAAAAACCCATTCTGTTGTAAAAAGTATCTTTTTTTAAAATGTGAACGCAAGTTAATTATTTTATTGTTTGTGTTGTTTTATTTTGTTTTAGTTACAGTTCATTTTGTTTTAAATTAGAATGTGATTATTTAAACTTTGAAATGATTCACTGGTCGTCATCGTCATATTAGTAGTAGTAGATGAATGAAAACCTGAATAGGATTGTAATAATTAAATCAGAATTTCACCGATTGACACTACTCTCTTAATACCAAATCGATTTAAGTTCATTACTAATCGGAACGCAATACTGAATATTGAATTAACAATCCAACTCAGTCAGTCAGTTACAACGTAGAATTTCGTATATCAGTACATAAGTTCAGGTTGCCATAACCTCATCAGCAAAGAGATATCACTGTCAGTTCAAATCCCATAGATAGTAGAAGTATTAGCAATAATGGAGAAGATTAGGGTTCGAAGTTATGATTAGAGAAGTATAATTCAGTGAGATAACTTTCGAAAGCGAAGGATAGAAATGACGAAAAATCCAGAAGGTTAGGATTTGAGTAAACACAAAGAGTGGATGCACCTGCACCATTGCAAATGATCTTGAGCCATGTCATTCAAGGTCTTTAACCATCGGTTACTATAGTCTCGCGGACCCCAACCAGGTAGTCTACATCTACCAATATGACTCAGTCAGTGACTTCAAGGATTTCTGTCATGTTTTGGTTTTTAGAAAAGGAAATATAATTAACTGATTAATTAATTCGTTTATAATTCGGGACAAATACACTTTTTTAATGAATGAAGTAACATGTTAGTAAAGTGAAATAATAAAGCCATTGATCGATGATGATGATGATTATGTGTTGTGTCCTATCTATTTTTGCTCAAATTTTTTTCCTCATTCAATCAAAGCTTTTAATTTCATGGTTATTATGATTATACTGCTTTTTCTTTCATCATAAAATTTATTCTGAGAATAATTTTGAGTTGTTATTATTTCCTACGATCGATTGTCAAGCATTATATTGACTACGTTATTGCAGTATATTTCATTATTATATATGTTTATGACATGTATATGTATATATATTATATATATATACATATATATTGTATAATCTATCGAGGAGTATAGTGAAGTATATTCAAAGAGTTTTAATTTTGTTATGCACGTTAATTGATATGCTTGAAACTATTACGATTTCACCTTAGTCCGGTAAACGACAGCTAAAACAAATGATCCAATGACACGAAAGGCTACTCTAATCCGAGCGTCCCACAGCCCTGCTAACGGTATCAAAAAGTCTTGACATGGTGTAGAAAGTGTATTCTACAAGAACCCAGGAAATCAAGGTCTTGTACAGAAGAAGAAGAAGGAGAGGATCCGAAAACTTTACCGAGATTGTATGTTTTTACAGTTGGGTTGACCGTGAATACTAACCAATAGGAAACAACATTTAAAAGTATGTGAACTTGGTAGTTTAGGACGACCTTAAATATCGACCAATAGCAATTGACCAATAGAATTAGGCTTACAATATAATTTCTTTAGGATATTTGATGAATATCTTAACATTTTAAAAAATATTTCTGTTCAAACTGATCTAATGTTAGTATTTATCATTATGAATTTCTATAAATTACTCCTCAAATAGTGGTTAGTTAAATGAATGAAGTTAACTGTTGTTTACTTTGAATTTTTCTCGAAATTTATACTCTTTAACCTTAAAATAATATATATATATATATATATATATATATATATATATATATATAACTTAAGTCAGTTTTGTTGATGATAATTATTACATTTTGAAATGCTAACAGAAAAACCATCTGAATAAATGAATTATTTAAAATATGATTCACTTTTAAAATGGAATAAGTAGATTTAAAATGTACTCATACTTGGCGATCGCAAAATTTAGGATGTGCATTTTATTATTTACTGTGGAATTCGTTGACTAGTTTTATTTGGATTCGAAACTGTTTTTTTCTTTCAGTGACTACTGAACTTATCATATTTATACACATCAACTAATGAGATGTTTGTTACTCACTTTGAGCATGTGAAATCATAAAAATGCAATTATATATTGATACTGAATATAAGCCATGAAGTGCTGTTAGCAAGGAGCAGTAGGCTTGTTCATGATCATATGGAAGTATGTATGACTTGTACGCATTACTGAAAATAAATTTATGACAAGAAGAAAGCTATTTTAAGTTTACAAAAATATAATTAGTGGAATGCAATAAAACAATAGGCATTAAGTTGAATATATAGATTACAAATCCGGGATTAGTTTGGAATATTCTCTAGTGTAATTACTGAAACATCAGTAGTTAACAATTGTCAGTTAACATTAAAAAACAGGTTACAGTAATTTACGATCATAAAAAACTTTTCTCGAAAATGAATACCAAAAGCCCATCCCCTATGATTCTAAATTCCTGCTGAACAATATAGTTCCACTGGTATTCAATTGCCACGTTTCCCTACTGCTTAGATGATCTTAGTGAGAGATTATGATATTCGTCCCTAACCTTGAGTACATTTTAGGTAGCCCTTATAAGATAATCTCAGAATTATTAAATTTTGTTCACGAATTATACTCGTCTCTATTTATTCACTTTTATTAGTTTCTTTTCAGTGCTTATTTTCCAATATCCTATCACCAAGCTGATTATTCCTGTCTTATAGTACAATGATTAAACACTTCAAAGTCTGTTTTGTTTTGCATGATTTTTCATCTTATATTTGATAACAAGGTGGACACTCAGGTACTTTGCTAACGTCAATATTTGTTGAACCGATGTAAATAACTGCTATTTTTTGTGACCGAACAATACTCAAGCACTTTGATGTTAATATATTCTTATTCGATTCGAAAGGTTGATGCTTTATGCCTTTTTCCCGTTTTAGGCCATATATATTAGTAAAATAACTGAAGGTGGAGCAGCTCACAAACAAGGTCAGCTTCGAGTTGGTGATCAAATAATTAGCGTAGGTTTAGTATTTCTCCTGTTTCTTTTGAGATTTTCTATATTTTTAACATACTCCAAGATTTTTTTATGATGTTCTATGTCTTCTGATAAGAACGATATTTGTACCTTCATATACGACCGTGCAAGACTTTCGCTCATGTGGATATACTACTCACTATTTCTAAGTAGTTCAGTATTAACGTGATATTGATTTGCTAAGAAATATTTGACAAATATGTTTGCGATCTCTTTTCATGGATTAACACTGATATTATGATTTTCCAGCTTTGGCTATTAGTTATGGTTGCTGATTTTATCTTTTCGTAACGTATGAATCGATAATTTCACAAACAATTACTGATGGTCAATTTCGTAAAAATACTACTGTGGTGCGAACTACTTATAAGTAGTATATAACGTGAGTGTCAACGTAAAGTCTGGTAGCATAATATGGGGGAAGATCAAGAAAGGAAGAGTTAGAAACAATGGAATTTGTATGGAACGCATGAATAGTGACAATGGATTGATGTTTGGCAACAGGAACAGTCCAGTTCCATAGGATGAACTGATCTTTTGCAAATGAACGATTTACGATATGGTTGTCCGATTTTACTGAGTAACTCTGTAATTTTGGTTAAATACAATTCGGTTGCCCCCACCTGTGTTCTCATTCACTACACTACGAGAAGCTCATTGATTATAGTATCTTTTGGAACTACAGCAAATGCCTATAGCGAGACCTTTTATGAGAACACATTTTTTGAATAGTGTTCCTTAATTTTTATATTTTTTAGATAAATGGTGTCGATATCAGAAATGCTCGTCATGATGAAGCTATTTCCTTGTTAACAAGCTCTAATGATTCCGTAAACTTGCAATTACTTCGTTATAATCCTGACGAAAACAATCATCTCAGTAATCTTCCAAAAACATGTAAGTGTGTTTCAAAATTTATCTTCTTGGTGTTATGAGAGAAACTATACCAAGTATTGCGAATAAACTAGTTACTGATTTCCAATAAGGTCAACACTTTCTTGAAGAGCTACTATTTCTGTGCTAGTATGAGGATTACGATCTTTTGATGTTCTTTGAAATATCAAGTCTTATACCGAGAGGTTACGTCAAAGGTGCTAAAAATAAAGTTCTAGATAGTGTTGTTGGAATATCTCTGGTATTTCGGTCTCTCGTGGAGAGTGGGATTCAATCTTTAACATTTTAAACTACGTTTCCAGTCGTTGGAAGAAGATAACAGAGTGTGAGTCAGTTGTTTTCTTACTGTATGTTGGGGATGCTAGATCCCCAGAACTCATTTGATAAAGGTCCTAATTTTGGATTTTATTCATGGGCTGATCATTTGACTTGAGATTGCATTTCCCACCATGAAAATCCTTGACTGTTATTGGTTAATGTGTTATTTTAGTACGCTATTTTTGTGGCTCTTCCAAGGACGTTTCTGTGATGTATAAATAAACGCGATTTGTATATATATTTTCTGGGTGCCTTTAGAATACACTTTCTACGCCTTATCAAGACTTTTTCTTCAGTTAGTTGGGGCAACGATCAGAGTAGCCTAATTTGTCACTGGTTAATTGTCTCGTTCTCGTTTGTCGACTAGGGTGAACTCGTAATAGTTTCAAGCATATCAATCTGACGAGCATAACATTGTTTTGCTCCAAAATTACCTTGAAAATTCGCAAATCGAATAAACCTAATACAGGAAAATTGGAATATACTATAATATTTTACACTGAGAATTCTTTATTCCTACCTCACATTGTATATTGTATAAATTTTTATTACTCTCAATAAATATTGGAAAATGCCTGAGGTAGTTCTGTAAATAAATGTAAGATGTATTTCCTACACATTCAGGATTCTTAGATTCTTCAAAATAAAATAGTCTTCATTTAGTTACTATGACTTGGAATTACCCTTAGTTATATTTGTATTGAAAGAGGTATATTTTTTTCCAATGATTGTAGTATATTTATTATTTTGAAAAATGAAATATTGACAAGATTCAAAGCGTGCATGAATTGTTCCGTTTTCGTTATTCTACATTTCATTTGATTTTTTTTAAATTTCCAAGATTTGGTGATTTTCTTTCTAATTTTTTTAGCAGCGGCTAATGGTTTTGTCACATCATCATCATCGGTTGTGACAGTTCAAAGGTTAAATAATTTTCAAGATACTACAAAAGCTGCCGATTCGACTAATACAGACAGCCTTATTTCGGAAAAATATGATTCCCCAGTCTATCTATATAGTGAAAAATGTATTCCTGTCGAGAGAATTACAATTCGCAATCATGGTGGACCTTTAGGTTTAGCTATCTGTGGAGGATCTGATATCAGTTGTCTTCCATTTGGTAATACAGAACCAGGTATTTTTATATCTAAGGTAAATAGTCAATTGTTTGAAAATGAATTTCACTTTAATGTTGCATGTTGATTATCAACGAATTTATTTCTATTACGAATAATGATGATTTCAAATGTGTAAAAACACAAAACCTCCCAAACTCTGCCCGAAAATATCGTAACAGTGCTTACCAGTGACTAGCTTCGTGAGGAAATTCTCGGAGTTCTAGTTGAGAAGATGTGACCAATGGAGCTCAACCCTGTCGGGTGTAGGCAGTAACTACCAAAGACAAATGTGTGAGGTCGCGCAAAATCCGTAGATCAATCAGAGTTAAACATTAACACCGTTGGATGCCGGCCCAGTGGTCCGATGGTTAGGCGTTCGCGCATAATGCCGAAGGTCCTGGGTTCGAATCCTGCGAGATGCAGGAGTCGTGGATGCGCACTGCTGATGAGTCATATACCGGGACGAAACGGCCCTTCAGTGCTTCCAGGTTTCTAATAGTGGTCTAAGAATGATTGATTGATGATTTCAAATGTGTAAAAACTCAAACCTCCAAAACTCTGCCTGGAAATAAACTTAGAGTATTTATTGAGTTATATTGCGAAGACATAACTGATAATCTTTTTTTCTTCAATATACCTATGGAGAGGTGTTTGGTCTAATAAATTGGACAATGATTACTAACTAGTGTTTAATAGATATAAGAACCTGATATCATATGCTTATGATCCCCAATCAAGTTCAGGTACCACGCCACATCCGTAACGCTTTCGGACACTGACTGTTTAGAGAAAAAAACACTGTACGTAGAGAAATAAATCTAGTGGACTTTGTGTATTGCGATACTGAATAATTTTTTTTCGTTTTCATCGATCATCATGTCCTTAGACAAATATCACGCAGTGCATCTGCGCAACCAACATTGAACCATGAACTGTAAACAATCTACTTGGGCAGCATTGTTTAAATCTTTTATTTTATCCAAACTTACACAAATGAAATTTTATGGAAACTACGGTTGAACAATCAAAAATTCTTTTGACTGTAGGAAACTTACGTGCGAAGTTCTGCGTTGTATCTGTCTGTGTCTGACTGTAGGAAAGCTGATTAGACAGTAGTGTATATTTGAGTATCACATCAAAGAAATCTATTTATACTCCTCAATTTCCTAAACCCTTTTTTGATCTTTATAGATCTCTCCAGATGGCGCAGCTCTTCATACTGGCTTACGTATCGGAGATAGAGTGCTTAAAGTTAATGGAGTCGATTTGCGACACGCTACACATGATGAAGCAGTACAAGCTTTAATCCAACCTGTTAAAGAATTACAACTAGATGTACGTAGAGACCCTCCTCCACCAGGATTAAGAGTAAGTTAAATTCAGATTCTTGGTGTGTATCAAGTTTACATCCGAATATTTTCTCATTTTAATGCGGCATCTTTTTATCACTTCAGCGTATCACTGTTACCAAACGACCTGGAGAACGATATGGATTACGTGTTTCAGGCGGACTTAACACCGGTGAAAGTAGTGTGAAAACTAATCTAAGATCACACTTTTCATCATTAGCAAATGATGACGGAATATTTGTGACATGGATCTCACCAGATGGTGTCATTGCTCGAGATGGCAGGTTGAAACCAGGCGATAGATTATTGGAGGTTAATGGACACTGGCTGATGGGACTCAATCTTGATGAAGTTTTACATGTAAGAATTATTCCAATTTATCATTATTCTAAATTAACCAGTGTTTTCGTGAAAGAATATAATAACAATCAACCTTTTAAAATTAATGACGGATGCTACAATTTTCAGAAGCACCGTCTTACCTGTTTTGTTACATTAGGTCATGTTCATTACCTTTCAGATAATAGTAGGAATGTAGTAAAATTAGTTCTTTTGAATAATTTCAATTATAAGGTATTATCTGATAACACTAATTTGCTAAGCACATGCACTGATATATATGCATAATAGATTCCGCAGTAATCTTACATAAAAATGATCTGCTGGTTCATGAAATTCGTGACTCTCTTAATTAAGCGACTATAACTATTGTATTATTACGGAATTACAACGTAATAAAATACCATTACTAACTGCAGTAGACGCTGTACCCGAAAATATCAATATCCCAAATCCTGAAACCTGCATAATTAGTTCAGAATCTCATCTTTCTGAGCTTCATCTCAATACATAGTGATTAGGCACAGTTAGTCACCTAATCAACAACAATAACAACATAGAACATGGTACGTACATGCATCATTTCAGGTTACCATACCACATTAGCAAAGGGAGATGGAATTGTCTGTTCAAATGTCATAGGACTAGACGTAGTAGAAATGTTAGCGGTAATGGAAAAGATTAGGGATCGAAAATATGATTCATGAAGTATAACTCAGTGAACTAAATTTGGACAAAAACGGCGATAAGGAATTCAGAAGATTAAAGTTTCAAAGATAAAGAATGGATGCACCTGAACCATTGCAAACGATGATCAGTCTTCAGCCACCGGTTAATACTCTCTCGCAGACCCCAACACGGTAGTCTGCTCCAACTAACATGGATCAGTCCATTTGTCAATTACTTCATGGATTTGTGCCATGCTTTGATGAGGCCTCAACCTAGATTTCATCCAGCCTACTCCGACAATCAGGCAACATCGCTCTTCTTAGAATGCCTCTCGACTGTCCAACCTTATTAAATATAGGAGGGCTTACATCGATTTGCCAGTCAGGTTGACTGGAGATCGTGAGTACCTGAAGTGTCTGGAGGCCAGTTGAATTGATCCTTGAAGTGCTCTGCCCATCAATCCAATCGTCTGAATTGAGAGTCAATAATAGTCCTATCTTGTTCCCGAACAGTCTCACTAACAGTCGAATACCTGATTCCGTTTTCCTTGATAAGTGTGAATCGATATCCACTGTTACCTATCGCTGCCGTTTTTGCCATCTTTTGTTTTTGCTAATCACCACTGTTCGCGATCATTGCATGCGCTGCTTATCAGCCATCGTCTAAGCTGACTTCACTCCTCATCATGTTCAGAGCCAGACGAGATGTGTCTCCGAGTACCTATCAGTTCAGAGGATGCTACTGAAACCCACTGTTTCTCTCTAAACTTCTGGTTTACCTTACTGGAAGATATCACTGCTGTTTCCACAGCTTTTTTGTTATCAATCCAAACTGCCTCGGGGCGGAAATCACTTACATGGCTGTCCAACTGTTTTCCTAGTTGTTCCTGAATGATACTCTTGGCTATACTATCGTTAAGTGGAACTCTGAGGGGTTTCCTTGCATGTCTTTCTTGCATCCAGTAATCCGCAGACAAATCTGTGCTTGTAGTGGTCCATGGTCCGGGTCTAAAAATGTGTTCCAGTCAGTCAGTCAGTTGCAACGTAGAACTTGGTACGTAAGTACATCAGTTCATGTCGCCATACCACATCAGCACAGAGATATAATTGTCAATTCAAATCCAATAGTAGTAGAGGTAGTAAAGGTATTAGAAGTAATCGGAGAGGTTAGAATTAGAAGATATTATTCACGAAGTATGATTCAATGAGATAAGTTTGGAAAGTAAAAACTAGAGGTGTTGAAGAACCCAGAAGATTAGGATTTGAGAGAACACAAAGAATAAATGCACCGGCGCCATTGCGAACGATTTTGAGCCATGTCATTCAAGGTCTCTAGCCATCGATTATTATCATCTCGCGGGCCCCAACCAGGTAGTCGACAATTACCGACATGGCTAAGTCCACTCGTCAATGACTTCATGGATTTATGCCATGTTTTGGTCTGGCCGCCCCTAGCTTTCTTCCAACCTATTCCTACACTACAAAACAAAGCTCGACGAGGGAGTCGCTGGTTAGGCATACGCAACACGTGTCCCAACCACCTCCAGAACGAGCGTCAGTCTTCTAGCGAGCCTCTCCATCGGTATCTGATAGTAATGCAGTCTATTTGTGTCCAGCGTTGAGTTGACTTTGGGGATCAGCATGTCAAAAGAATTACACTCAATAGGAGCAGAGACAGACATTTTCGACCGTCCCTTTGATTTATTACTGTCCAGTTTAGTCGGGGAACACCTTGAACCCCTCTAAGGCTTCTGCCGGTCCTAAGCCCGATTAAAGGAGGAGCTCAGAAAACGAAACACAATGGTGGAGGCGTGTTGATGATTGGGTTGGCGACCCCATCCCACAAAAAAAACTTGCTAAAAAAACGCTAACCAGAAAACAACTCAAACCATTTTAACTCTGCTCTGGGAATTATAAGGTCTCTTCCTTTCAGAAGAATTATGATGTCTCATGACGAAAGCCGAGTTCCCTCACAAGGCCGATGCCTCTTCCGACAACCAGAGCGACCAATCTTTTAGGTACACGGAAAGTTCGAACATTGTGGGAGACTGGAAGACTATTTCAAGTTGCGGCAGAAATGAAAAGATACAACCTTGAGGTGCTTGGAATCAATGAAACGCATTGGACGCAGGTAGGACAACTGAGACTAGCTTCAGAGGAACTGATGTTATACTCCGGCCAAGAATAAGAGGAAAATGCTTCACATACACAAGGAGTTGCACTGATGCTGTCCAAACAAGCGCAAAAGGCACTGATAGGATCAGAATCTCATGGACCGAGGATCAAAGCATCCTTGGAAATAAAAAAGAGGTCATTACAGTGACTTTCAACCAAGAGAGGAATTGATACAATCTAGCTGCTAAAGCTCGACCACTATCCTCAAACGTGTTAGGGGTAAGCCTATCAGAACCTGTCGCTCTACCTCACTTTAGATTTCCTATGGCTTTCTCTAGGAGGACTTATATCGATGGGCCATTCAGGATGGTTGGAGATCGTGTGTAACCGACGTGTGGCTGGAGGCCAGTTGAACTGATCCCTGAAGTGTTCTGCCTATCGATCCAACTTCCTGGATTGAGAATGAGTAATAGCCCCATCCTTTTCCGAGATTCGAATTGACAATTACATTTGTGCTGTGGTATGGCAACATGAACTGATGTACTTACATACGACGTTTCGGGAACTCGCATCGTGGAGATAAGAGAGATATTAGTGGGTGTAGGAAGGATTTGATTATGACAGATTTGGTCTCGCTTGCTGTTACGGGTATGAGGGCGGTTGTCACTTCCCGGCTGCCCACACCGTGGAAGTTTGTTTCTTGAGGAACCTAAAAAAGAGGGTAGATTAGTGTCGGTCTTAGAGACCTGGAAGCGTGACCGCACAGCCCAAGGGACAGCTGCTTCAGGCCGGTCACACAGCCTTCTTATGAAAGGTTATTTGAGTATTAGCTCCGCTCTTAAGAGCCCTTAGTGGTCACCCTTACCGCCGGAGACTGAAATCCGTGGGGTAGGGTGAGGTGACATTTTTATGATCGACCTTTTCTAACCCTTCCTTCTTTGTGAGAAGGCAGCGTCGCCGTAGCTGCTGGTTGTCCGAGGGAAATACCTTACTGCTGTCACACCCCTCTGCAGTCAGCAGTACGACTTCGCCCTCAGACCTTGGGTAGCTGCTTTTAGTCTCATCGTTCTCCAATCGACCTGTCAGTCATGGTAGGACATTCAGGAATATATGTCCCAGCAAATATACCTCGGTTGGATCATCGCGATAGGCAAGCGCGACCACCACGTCAGGGTAACAGGGGCCAGTTGAGGAAGTCAGGGAGAAGCAAGGGAATTCGATGGGATATATATCGCGGAAAGCACCGAACTGCGTAACAAGAATCGGAAACCTCAAAGTCAAAGGAAAAATGGTATGCCATGGAAAACATTACGCCGAGAAATTGAGACCATCATGAGAATAATTAACAAAAGGCGGATAGAACTGTAAATGAAAGCACCGGACAGAGTAGGCTCGAGATTACGGCCGGCGGCCTATGCCCCACTAGGGGGGACAGGTGTAAGTAGGATTAAATTGTTGTCAGTTAACCTTGTTTCTTAACTCTGACGAGTTCAGGTCAAGTGAATGGTTGTTTTTGTATTCTGTTTGCGCGTTTCGGGTACGGAATTCTATGAGTTTGGATGAGGAATTACACTTTTAAGGGCAGCATTACTGCAGATGCTCGTTGCCCGAGTGAAACACTCTACAACCAGCTGTATGATTCGCCGTTGCTGCTCTTAGTCTTACCGTTTTCCACTTGATCTGTCTGGCATGGTAGGACGTAGTATCTAAAGGAGATCATATGTTTCAGTCAACATAGCTTGTCTGTCATCACCATAGGCAAAACCAACTCTCCGTCTAGGTGGAAACCTTAGTTCATAGCGTGAGGTCAAATCATACCAAAGTAGCACTAAATTCCACCATAACCTTGTCCGTTTTGATGAAGTCCTAATAAATCAGGCTATGCATACATACCACGAATTATCAGTGATCTGACTGTGTGAGTTCCTAAGGCACTAGCATAATGCAGCAATTCAGAGAATAAATAACTATTTAACACGGCCTCAAACCAAAGCAATGCTAGATACAGCAGCATACAACAAGTTTAACCATACTAATACAGTTTCACAATAAGTTTGAAATTATCACGTTAGCGATATTTATTCTCTTTTATCTAAAACGGGATTGCACATTATTTTTGACAGATATTTTGGGAAGCCAAATCAACTCTTTCATGTGTTGTATGCGATGGTCCAGTCGAATTCACTTTGCAAATTAATAAAACACATCTCTCAAAGAACGTCGAACTACCTACATATTCTCCTTCTATGCCATTTTCTATAATACGCTCTACAATGCCAGAAATCGCTGGTGCATCTGTCGACGATGACCCCATTTGTAACTCACAATCAGAGAAAGTAAACAGCATTCAAAGATTGAATTCAGTAAGTAAGAGTGTTCAGTTTCTTTGTTTCAATTTAAATCAACATTGATTGATTTAAAGATCATTTTTGTCACGGTCTGATATAATGAGTTTGATTAGAGGTCAGGTAAAACTAACCAATTACTCTATCATACCTTGGAAGTTCACCTGCAGTTACCCATAAATCGTTAACAGGACTTGCTGTTTCTGCAAAAAAAGAATTACCCAGGTCTAGTTATAGTTGGTTTTTTAAAAGTAACCTGACTGGTTAACCTGAACCCATGTTGGATACAATTAAGTTAGGTTGAGTGGGTTTCCATGTACTATGACTATCATTTGAATACGGTAGTTTATTAATATAAAAGTGTTAATCTCTGTATTTCAGGAGGCTGCTGTACGTCACTAGCGTCGACTGGATTGAACATTGAACACTACACAACCGCTTGTGGTACTACTTGGACTACAGTCGGGATTTGTTTCTGTCCTGCTTCACTACCTTCACCTAGACTTTGAACAAATCTTCTAAATGACAGTAATTTCCTTACGCTTGTAATCTTGTTTACTGTAAAGTGTTGTACAGCGCCTTAATAATTTTTATCCCTTTCCCAATGTAAGGACAGTTATTGATTTCCAAGCAATCAGAAGCGCATACCTTCCTGCGCCCATGTACTTTTTTATGCTTGAATTTCAAGAATACTCAAAGCTTGTTTAAATATTCTTAACTTCAGTATTTTCTTATTATTTTATTGAACTAGGCAATTTGTCCAAAAAGAGCAGAAAACATCAGTTAAACTCTAATAAGGTCTAAGAAAGTGTTCAACTGTACAATCACTTACAAAAGAACTTTTGATTATTAATTCACAATAGATTAAAGAGTAATAAGAAAATAGAATAAGGATTAATAGCCGGTTTGAGGATAATAAACAGTATAAGGTCACGGTTCAAGTATAATGCGAATTGGATGTCCAGTTATCGAGACTTGGAAAGTACAGTGTTAGAACAGCCACCATGAAGCTGGACAGGTTCTTGGCTCAATGAGCAGGATCCAGAAAAACCAACATTATCACACGGGTAAAGTATGTAACAGAAGTTTGGATTATCTACAATACATCATCTACGAAAGACAGATTAGGCAGATGTTTTCGCACTTCAATTGCGTCCATTAGCTCTTGTAATGATGTTTGTCTAAGATAAAGAAAAAGCATACACTGCATTTCATTTAACGAATTAACAAGCCGTTTCATAACGAAGAATATAGCGGGATGAAAACTTTCGTTTATATGTAACATAAATAGACATATTCAACCTAATTCTAAATGGTCATCATTGATTGAAGTACATAAGGATATTAATGCTTTTTATTACCCAAACTAGTGACATATATATATATATATATATATATATATATATATATATATGCATGCTGGTGTAAGTGACAATTAATTATTCACATTTTATAAATTTATCTAATGAACGTCTTGAATTCTCAGCAGTTCATCGTATGAAATTACTCGATTAGCACCAAATAGTTTTCTTAGAATGTAGAAAACCACGCTTAATAGAAGTTCAAGAAAACTAGTATTTTTCTTTTGTTGCTTAACTCTTTGCTTGTTTATTATTTACAGAAAAACTCAATAACTCAGGACGATTGATACCTATAGAAATCATCTTAGTTTATAGTGTCGATTGTTTTTTTAAAAAGCGATTTTTGTTAACAGCGATAGTCTTGAAACTTTGGTTAACATGCAAACTCCTAGGTCAGAATATTTAGATAACAAGGCCGGTAGTGTATTGCTTTGATAAACAGTTTTAATGAGCTGAGATAGAACCATTAGCTTATTGCAGTTGAATTCTAATTGATAGTAGAGTGAACGCTACATCGCCTAATAAGGACAAATCGCTTTATCGACTTCTCGAAATACTAAACAAAATTCCCAATTTGATGTTGATATTAAAACAAAACTGAAGAAAACTAATCACAGAACTAAGTACCTTTCCACACTTACTTCTCTCTGTGAATTGCAAGTTTTGCTTCACTTATTCGTACTAACGCTCGCAATTTTTTAGATTCAGCTGATAGTTCACCATAGAGAACGCTTTGTAATCGATCGAAATTTTTCGATTCGATTTGAGCCTAAAAACGAAAATACCAAATTGAATGACGGAAACTACGTCATAAATGAAGGAAATATGGACGACAATCTTATTAGAGCTCAACTTACTTCTTGTTCAAGACGTTGTAAAGCATCGTCTTGATATCTAGAAATAAACACAGGATCGAAAAACGACTTCATTTCGAAGCTATTCAGAGTATCTATAATTTTTTCTAAGCTGGAACTATTTTCTGATAGCGTAGCAGGTGAGGACCCTTTTTTATTTGTGACATCAACCGCCATGGTGGTAGAATGACTTGAATGGACTGATGGCGAAACAGAAGTAGGACTGGTTAAATTTGTAATCTCCTTTCTGTCGACAATATCCGATGTATCTTCAACGGTATTGGCGGAATTGCTAACATTAGAAAAATTACAAGCAGATACAGGAGACGCCGATGCATCAAGCCCGGAATTGCCTTTATTGAACAGCAATGAATCGGTAGTCAACCGGTTGTTGGCACATGTGCGCGACCTGCTTATTGAAATTAAAGGAGAAAAAAATCATACAAGATGCAATGTACAATATTCACACTTAGATTGCAAATAAAAATCTCGACCGAAAATGGTTGAGTACAACAAACAAAAAAAAACGAATGACCTAGTCCAATTCAAAGCTCCATTGCAACCGCGTAGGCAAAAAAGCTGCTGCGAAAAACGAGTATATGAAATAGTAACTATCCAGAGCTATAGTAAATAAGTTTCCCAAGTTAATGAAACACAAAGATATTCAAACCATCTATCTAAAAAATACCCAATATATGTAGAGCTACAAATTCAAAAAAAATTGAGTTATGTGTTGAGCATATCACCCCAAGACTTACGCGATGCTGTTAAGCGATCTAAAAGATTATCACATTCCTTAAGAATTAATGTAAGCTATGTAGAGAGATGTAAAGGAGTAAAGTTGCTCTTTCTGCTGGTTTTATGGGCTTTTAACAACTTTACGTTCGACAGTTTACTCCGGTAAATCACAAGTTTAACGAGACTCCATGAAATAAAACAACCCGCTTATAGGAGCATGTTGACGAGTGTGAAGCTCTAACCCAATCTGATAACTCCCCGGGGGGAAAGTCTAAACAAGCTAATATGTCAGTCAAACAGTTTGTGGAGTTGATAACTATAAACCTTTAATCATATCTTGAACCTTAGATACAGCACATTGAAAGACAGGTCAACTAGACTGTTGCTTTACCAAAATCGGTTAAACTTATATTCTCCTCGACCAGTGACTAAGTCTACTTAAGTGGAGATCCCTAAGCGTAGTTTATTAAAATTCAATGGATACCCTATGGTAGTTTTTCTCTTCACTCATCATTAAAGTACGATGAACTTTCTCAGATACGATAAACCTAACTATTTCTTGGTGAATAATATTCTTGCCTATGCATTTGACTGTACAACACCTTTCCTATCCATGTGTTAAACTATTATAGTAGAATATGTTTATGCTAAAAATAAGAAATGTTTACGCCGATAGCATGCATAATTGTCTTACTGGCAAAATATATATGTTTAAGAAAATTTAGATAATAAATTATTTCGTAATGATAAGTTAGCCACCACTCAGAGTAAGTCATTGTTTACTCCATATTTGGCAGAAGTGAAGACTAATAAGACTTACTTTAAAGTGGCTTGTGTTTTACGTCGTGAGTTATTGCTGGTGGATGAAGGCTATTGTTATTGTCAGAATGCCTGTACAGGAAGTATGTAGTGGACTATTAGAAATTCCCTAAACCAGCTAAGAAAGTTTAAGTAGGGAAAATAATAATGATCAGGTTAATACTGACATTCATTATATTACATACGGTCATGGAAGTGTTAACACTTTCTAACTAAAGAGGACTTACCCGCTCTGTAATGAAACGGTGGGGCTATCATGAGTTGTTGTAGAGGAGACATTATCTTTGTTCTCAAGACCTACGGGAAGGGAAAAAATATTTATGAAGTCAGTGTACTGCTAAACGTGTATATAGAATATGATATATATTCGACTATTTGTCACAAATATTAAAACTGAAAATACATCATTAGTATATTGACTGTTAAGAGAAGCCAGTCTTAATGTCAATATTGGCTACACTGTTTATAAACAAGAGAACAATAAGTCCATTAGTGAAAAATGCAGCTTAAAAAAATAACAACATGAATGGGGATTACAGAAACAAACGACCTGTTCATAACGTTAATAGACCACTATGATCGCAACTAATAAAAATTAGGAATATTAATTCTCGTCAGCTCCAAAGACGGAGAGGGAATACAACTGTAACCGACTTAAGAAAATTGGAATGAATAAATCAATGCGATACTAAATCGTTTAAAATATATGAGTACAGTAAACGATTGAGTCAGTAAAGTACAACGTAATGTACATCAGTCCAAGTTGTTATACCACATTAGCATACATATCATCAAATTGTCAATTAAAATCCAATAGGATTAGAGGTAGTAGTATTATCGGTAATGGAAAAGACGAGTTCAAAAGTGTGATCCGAGAAGCCTATCCCCGTGGGAAGAATTTAAAAACAGATAATCATGATGAATTCAGAGGATCAAAATTTGGGAGAATATGAAGAATGGATAATCCTGAACCATTTCAAACGATTTTGAGCCATATTATTCAAAGTATATAACCCCTGGTAACGGTTGTCTTGCAGAACCCATTTAGTAGTCCATTCCTATTAACATGGAACAGGGAATTGCCAGTGACTCCATGGATTTGTGCCATGTTCTGGTTTACCCATCTCTAGCTTCCTTCCAGACAACATCGCCCATCAAGGAAGTCGCTGGTTAGACATCCGTAACACATGTCCCAACCACCTCAAGTGATAAGCATTGACAACTTCAATTGATTTTCCATCTCTACCTAGTACCCTTTTCCTGACCCAGGCATTGCATGCTCGATGGTACCAGGATACACAAGCAATACATAAAAAACACCTATGATTGAATACTAGTAACCTACGAACATCTACTCTGACAGGCCATGTTTCGCATCCGTATAGTAAGACGGGGCGAACCGCTGAGCAGTACACTCGTCTTTTGGCTAGCAGAGTGATATATCGCCTACAACATACACGACGCAAGTTAGCAGAAGCCAATCGAGCCTTATGTATCCGTCTCATCAGCACTGATGAGACTCCCCAGATAAGTGAAGAGGTCTACACATTCGATCACTTCACTCCCTATCACTAGTTCAGGTACCGATGCAAACCAATCTTGAAGCAACGTTTTGCATTTCGAGGGGGAAAAGCGCATCACGAACATGCTTGCTTTGTTGTCTAGGGTGGTGAAAAGACTGTATTTTGTCAACGTCTTCACCAAACAGAATGTCACCGGCATACTCTAAGTCAACAAGTGAATCTCCTGGTAGAGGATCGACCCCTGAGAACTTAGATGGTGAACGTGATAACTCTGAATGACAGTGACAAGGTTAGACAATAATGGAGAAAGTGGACTACTGGGACAAACATCACCTAAAGTAATCAATTCTGACGAAAGTTCGCTCTGACTCGATCAGCGGTTTTTGAGTAGACTCGGTACAATGTTGATGTACTTTTTTGGTACAACTTTTATTGACAGACTACCACAGAAACAAGCGGGTTGTGCAAAGAATATGCGACTTAGTCACAGAGAAACCTAGGCTAAAAAAGCGCTAACTGGAAAGAATTATTTGGACTCTGCCTTTGGAATCAAAATGTCTCTATTCGGAAGTTATGACGCCTCATGGGGATATTCTAGGTTTTTCAAATACCACGAGACTGACCCCCAATATGAGAACCGGAACAACAACAGATATAGGCACATAGAATGTTCGTACAATAAGGGAGACCAGGAAGACTATCCAAATAGCTGTGGAAATGAAAAGATACAGTCTGGAAGTACTGAGAATAAGTGCAGGTCATTGGACATAGTCTGGACAGAACGGATTAAATTCAGCAGGAATGTTCTATTATGGTTATGAAGCAGGAATCGCCTCGCAGACACAAGGATTGGCACTGGTGCTGCCCAAAGAAGGCTAAAATCACTTATGAAATGGGAATTTCACGGATTAAGGGTCATCACAGCACCCTGTAAAACATGAAAAAGAGGATTACTATGAGTATTATTCAGTTCTATGCGCCCGCCAATAATAACATTGAGGATGTTAAAGGTCAATTCTATGAGGACGCAGTCAATCGTCGAGAAATGTAAAACAAAGGATTCGACTATTCTGATGAGACCTAGATGCCAAAATCGGAGTGGAGAACGCCAAGTATGATGATGTCATTGGGCGACATGAACTGGGAGGAAGGAACGAAAAAGGTGAAAGATTCGCAAATCTATATGCCTTCAACTAAATAGTTATAGGCTGCACCATATTCTCACACACGCCAAAGGGGTTTCACCGGATCGCACTACCAAGAACGAACAAGAGCAGGGAAAGCCAAACAACAGACTTAATGCACAGAAGCAAATAAACAGGTGATGAGGTGCGTTAGAGCTGGGAGGTGGATATTCATAAGGGAGGAAGCAGAATCTGGAATACAACACTGTGAAAAACATCTAAATGACTTGAGATGGGGAAGCTCTGGAAAAGATAGAAAATTTTTGCGTGTCTGGGTAGTATCAATGATAAACAATTCGGATCTAAAGACACGGATCGGTAAAGCAAGGTGAGAAGAATATCTAGGACTCAGAACAAAATTAACACCAAAGTCAGGATTTCCAACACTAATATTAAGACAGTTCGACTATACATAACTAAAACTTGAAAAATTACCACTACAATCAACATAGCAAATATCTGATCAGAAGTTTTTCTATGAACACAAACGTGGTAATGCAAGAATGGCAACAAACCTAGACAAAAATCAACATGAATTTTACATGCGTATGTAGATAACTTACAGCCATGAAACAGCTGATAACGTAAGATTATTTACATATCTTATTACTGAGGCTAAACTCGCACGATTGCAGGTTATGCAACGTAACACGAACAGATACAAAGTTTAGCCAACTGTTATAATTCTCTCTTATTAAAACCCAGCTACTCCTAATGCTTAGTATTCTCGGACGCCAATTCACTCGGGACGTTCACCCAAAAGCAGAATACGGTTGAACAGGAGACAAATTATGTTCCAATAACAAGGTTAGAAGGGAGACAAAAAGCTCAAAACGTCAGGATATTTATAGTTGTCTTGCATAAGAGGATTCCAGAAAGTTTCCTCAGTATCGGCTAGCGCCTATTGGATACGAAAGAGCCAATCACCGTGCAGCAACGCTATCATGCTTTAATACAATCAATGTCCCGATAACACCAACTGACAAATGATTTTTATACCTGGTTCCTAGTGATGGTAGACATTTGTTAGTATACGATAAAACAAAAGGTTGATTACATATCCCAGTTATCTACGCACATTCAGATAATTCACAGTAACCGAATTAAAATTCAGTTGACCAAGAATGCTTATAAAAAAATATTTATTCAAACTTACCCTTTTTACTGACAAGATCTGAAGAATCTAAGTGTGAACAAGCATTGAGACGGTTATTCGACTGTACGGGCGTTGTGCAATCTCCTGAAATATGGTTTGAAGTATGGTGATGCAGAGCTGCTTTCAGAACCTGTACAAGATCATTTAGCTGAGTATGTTGTGACCGAGTGTGAGGATTTATGGAGTCTTTGTTCACTAAAATGTATAATATGAAAAACGAAATAAGTCAGCCAAACAAGTGGAAGTGAAACCCTGAAACTGATACCTTGACAAGGTGATCTGGTTTATCTATCGTGATGACACAAACAAGCTATGTTGACTGAAACATATGATCTCCTTTCGGTCCAACCATGCCAGACAGTAAGACTAAAAGCAGAAACGGCGAAATCATACTGTTGATTGTAGAGAGGGGTGACAAAAGTAGTGTTTCACTCGGACAACCACCGTCTGCAGTGATGCTGCACTCTCACAATAGATGGAAGAGGTTAGAAATGGTCAACCCTAAAAAATGTAATGCCTCATCTAAACACATGGAATTCCACACCCGAAACGCCTTAGAGGTGCTCAAGGTGTTCCCCGACTAAACTGGACAGTAATAAATCAAAGGGACGGTCGAAAAAGTCTGTCTCCGATCCTACTGAGTGTAATTCTTTTGACATGCTGATCCCCAAAGTCAACTCAACGCTGGACACAAATAGACTGCATTACTATCAGATACCGATGGAGAGGCTCGCTAGAAGACTGACGCTCGTTCTGGAGCACATGTTTAGACCCGGACCATGGACCACTACAAGCACAGATTTGTCTGCGGATTACTGGATGCAAGAAAGACATGCAAGGAAACCCCTCAGAGTTCCACTTAACGATAGTATAGCCAAGAGTATCATTCAGGAACAACTAGGAAAACAGTTAGACAGCCATGTAAGTGATTTCCACCCCGAGGCAGCTTGGAATGTTATCAAAAAAGCTGTGGAAACAGCAGTGATATCTTCCAGTAAGGTAAACCAGAAGGCTATGGACAAACAGTGGACTTTAGAAGCACCTACTGAACTGAGAGGTGGTCGGAGACTCATCTCATCTGGCTTTGAACATGACGGGGAATGGAGGGAGCATAGGCGCCGGGTGATAAAAAGACTACGCAATGATCGCGAACAGTGGTGAGTAGCGAAAACAACAGAGATGGTAAAAGCGGCGGTGATAGGTAACAGTAGACAAGTGTTTAGACCTACCAAGGAAACTGCTACTAGGAATCCATCTGTTAGCGAAACTAACTCAGAAAAGGATAGTCATATCATTCATTCTTAACAGAGGAAATGGGATCGATGAGCAAAACACTTTAGGGGTCAGTTCAACTGGCCTTCAGACACATTTCAGTAACACACGATCTCCAGTCAACATGAATGGCAAATCGATGTAAGTCCTACAACTGTTAATGAAGTTGAAAAAGCTATAGGATATCTTAAGCGAGGGAGAGCAGCAGGCCATGACAGGCTTACCTCGGAGAATTTTAGGAATGGTGGTCCAGTTTTAACAGTCAGATTGACTGATTTCTTAGCTAGAATCTAGGAACTAGACGTAATCTCAATTTACAGGCCCCAACCGCTGATAGTCTCAGACAGCCAGATTCAACAAAGAACTTCGTACGTATGTACATCAGTTCATGTTACCATACCATATTAGCACAGAGACGAAAATGTCAAATCAAATCCCATAGTGATAAAGATAGTAGAGGTATTAATGGTAATGAAGAAGACCAGGGTTCGAAGATACTATTCAAGAAGTATAATTCAGTGAGATAAGGTTAGAAAGACAAAGGTAGAGGTGATGACGAATCCAGAAGATTAGGATTTGAGAGAGCTCAAAGAATGGATGCACTTTCTGTATCCGTGCTCAGTTACCAGGCTACCAGCGATGATGAGACTCCCCTATCACTAGTTCAGGTGCCGACGCAACCCAGTCTTGAAGCAACATTTTGCATTTCGAGGGGGAAAAGCGCATCACGAACATACTTGCTTTGTTGTCTAGGATAAGGAAAAGACTGTATTTTTCTTCAATTTTCAACGTCTTCACCAAATAGAACTATGTCATCAGAATGCTCTGAGTCAACAAACGAGTCTCCTAATAGAAGGCCCACTGCTGAAAAGTCAGACGAAGATTATGTCTGTGACAAAGTTAAACAAGAATGGAGAGAGTGGACAGCCCTGACGGACACCAATTGAAGTAATCAATTCCGATGACAGTTAGCCAGTAGTGTTCCATTTGAGAGCTTGTATAGGGTTAATGTACTTCCCTGGTATACCTTTTAATGACAGACACTGCCACAGAACCTCAGAATCGACAAAGTCGTGTGCCGACTTAAGGTCAAGGAATACAACTCTAGTGGGACTTCGAAATGTAAGTCTATGTTCTAGGACCTGACGAAGAATGAATATATGGTCCATACATCTACATCCAGATCCGAAACCAGCCTAATTTTCTCGAGTCTGCTCTTCATGAGTTCTGGTTAGGCGTCAGAGTACTTTCGAGGCTAATAATTTAGACACTATATTAGTTAAACTGACTTCTGTGATTGTCACGAGAGCTTTTGTACTTTCTTATAAATTTGGACAATCAGGGATTGTGATCAATTGGATGAAATGACGCCCATTTCCCAAATTCTACCTAAGATCTCAGTTAATCTAGCTTCTAAAGCAGGACCACCATCCTTAAAAATCTCAGGGACCAATTCATCAAATCCTGCTGCTCTACCCCACTTCAGATTTCCTATAGCTTTCTCAACTTCATGAAAAGTCGGATTTACGCCGATTTGCCATCACTAATTCTACTTAAAGTTGCCGCTTTTAGTCTTACATCTCCCCAACCCACCTTCTCCCAACCGAAGCTGCTACCTCGACGTGGTGGTCGGGCTTGCCTATCGTCATGACCCAACCGAACTATATTGGCTGGAACTTATGTTCCTGAAGGTTCTAACATGCCAGGCCATTCGATTGGAGAACGATGAGACTAAAAGCAGCTACTCAAAGTCTGAGGGCGAAATCGTACTGTCGACTGACTGAAGAGGGGTGTTTCCCTAGGACAAGCGGCATCTACAGCGATGCTGCCTTCTCTGAAGGAAGGAAGGGTTAGAAAAGGTCGGCCCTAAAAATGTCACACCTCCCCTAACTCACGGATTTCTGTCTCCGGCGGTAAGGGTGACCACTAAGGGCTTTCAAGAGCGGAGCTAACACTCAAAAAACTTCTCATAAAAAGGCCGTGCGTGACCGGCCTCAAGCAGTTGTCCCCTGGGCTCCGCGGTCACGCACCCAAGTCTCCAAGACTAACACTAATCCATCTTCCTTTTCAGGTTCCTCAAGAAAAAACCTTCCACGGTGTGGGCAGCCAGGAAGTGATAACCGTCCTCACACCCGAAACAGCACACGAGACTAAATTGGTCAAAATCAAATCCTTCCTACACCAACACACACCTCTCTTATCTCCACGACTAACTCTTCTCACATCCATTTATCACAGTGCACAGCTGATGCAAACGATGCGAGTTCGCGAAACGTCGTTCCTGGTCTCCTTAAACCCCGCTCTAGACTACATGTTGGAGCATTTAATGTACGGACATTGTGTCAAATAGGGCAACAGGCATCATTAGCTAGGACTTTAAAATCTCGTGCCATCGATGTTTGCTGCGTCTCGGAAACGCGCATACAGGATCCTAGTAAAATTATTAATCTGATTCCACCTTGTCAAAATAAAGAAGCAGCTCGATTTATTCTTCGTGTATCCGGTAGCCTTGATGCTGCTTCCAGGGGTATTGCTGGCGTAGGCATAGCATTGAGTCGTAGGGCAGAACAATCTCTCCTTGACTGGATCCCAGTATATAGTCGCTTGTGCGCTGTCCGACTAAACGGGACAGTAAGGACTTGGAAAGATAGGGACAATCGCCGTTGCCTCTTCATTGTATCTGCCTATGCCCCCACTGACTGCAGTTCAGACGAGGTAAAAGATGAGTTTTACAGAAAGCTTTCGGACCTCCTCCAAAAAGTTAAGCGCTCTGATATAGTTATAATGGCTGGTGACTTCAATGCACAAGTAGGTAGACTGAGTGAAAATGAAAGACTCCTAGGTGGATGTTATGGTGTCGCGGTTCAGAGAACAGACATTTGTGACCGTCTGTTGCAAGTATGCTCAGACAACCGCCTATTCTTAACAAACACTAACTTTAGGCATAAGGGAAAGCATGTATTGACCTGGCGACCCCCGAAGTCGTCTCAACTTTGGACACAACTAGATCATATCGCCATCAGCCACCGATGGAGGTGTTCGATAGAAGACTGTCGCTCGTTCTGGGGCACATGTTTAGATTCAGATCATGCCCTAGTGCGAGCACGTATTTGTTTGAAGGCTTAGCTGGACGTAGGAAAGACACCGTAAGGAAGCCTCTTAGGGCTTTCACTTGAATGATAATCAAGGCTAAGAAAATATTTCAGGAGGAACTAGAAAGACAGTTAGGCGACCATTTAAGCGATTCCCATCCGGAGGCAGGTTGGAATGATATCAAAAAGGCTGTGGAAACAGCAGAGATATCTACTAGCAAGGTAAACCATAAGGCTAAGATGAAGCCGTGGATTTCAGTCCCATCCACCGAACTGATGGATGCTCGAAAACGCATCCCACCTGACTCTGAACATGATGAAGAACGAAGTCAACTTAGGCGCAGACTTATAAAAAGCCTACGTAACGACCGCGAACAGTGCTGGGTGGCGAAAGCAAAAGCGATGGAAAAGGCAGAGGCGATAGGCAACAGTAGGCAACTATTTAGACTTATCAAGGAAACTGTTATTAGGAACCCGAATGTGAGTGAGACTATCTCGGAAAAGGATGGTCTTATTATCCATTCTCAATCTAGGAGGCTGGACCGATGGGCAGAACACAGTAGGGATCAGTTCAACTGGCCTCGAGCCACTCTTCGGCTACCCACGATCCCCAGTCATCTTGAATGGCCAATCGATTTAAGTCCTCCCAGTTTACATGAAGTTGAGAAAGCTATAGGAAATCTAAAGGTAGGTAGAGCGGCAGGTCCTGATAGGCTTACCCCTGAGATGTTTAAGTATGGTGGTCCAATTTTAACGGTTAAACTGACCGAGATCCTAGGTAGAATCTGGGAAATGGACGTAATCCCATCTGACTGGTCTCAGTCGCTAATTGTCCCAATCTACAAGAAATGACAAAAGTCCTCTTGTGACAATCACAGGGGAATCAGTCTAACTGATATCGTTTCCAAATTGTTAGCCTCGATTATACTTAGACGTCTAACTAGAGCTCGTGAACAGCAGACTCGAGAAAACCAGGCTGGTTTTCGACCTGGACGTGGTTGTATAGACCACATCTTCACACTACGACAGGTCCTGGAACACAGACACACATTTAGACGTCCTACGATAGTTGTTTTCCTGGACCTAAAAGCGGCATTTGACTCAGTGGATCGTGAGGTTCTGTGGCAGTGTTTGTAATTGAAAGGTGTACCAAAGAAGTACATTAACCTTATGCAAGCACTCTACTCGAACACCACTGGTCGGGTGAGAGCATATGGCGAACTGTCATCTGAATTCTCTACACAAGTGGTGTCCGTCAGGGCTGTCCACTCTCTCCATTCTTGTTCAACTTTGTCGTAGACATCCTCTTAGAGTTAACATTAAGCTCGTCAGATTTTTCAGGGGTTGACCTTCTACCAGGAAAGTCGCTTACTGATCTAGAATATGCCGATGACATAGTTCTATTCGGTGAAGACGCTGACAAAATGCAGAGTCTTCTGACTACCATAAGCAACAATGCGAGCATGCTCGGGATGCGGTTCTCACCCTCAAAATGCAAAATGTTGCTTCAAGACTGGGTTGCATTGGCACCTGAACTAGTGATAGGGAGTGAAGTAGTCGAGCGTGTTGATTACTTCACTTATCTTGGGAGTCTCATCAGTGCTGACGGTCTGGTGACTGACGAAATCTCAGCTCGGATACAGAAAGCTCGATTGGCTTTTGCCAACCTGTGTCACTTATGGCGTAGGCGTGATATCCGTTCGCTAACCAAAGGGCGGGTGTACTGCGCAGCAGTTCGTTCCGTTCTCTTATATGGCTGTGAAACATGGCCGTTAAGAGTAAAAGATGTTCGTAGGTTACTAGTATTCGATCATAGATGTTTAAGAAGCATTGCCCGTATATCGTGGGACAACCGAGTAAGCAATGCTGTCGTTAGGAAACGAGTACTAGGTAAGGATGGCAGATCAATAGATCAAGTGGTGAAACTTCATCAGTTGAGGTGGTTGGGACATGTGTTACGTATGGCTAACCACCGACTGCCCCGACGACCTATGTTTTGTTGTGTAGGAGTAGGTTGGAAGAAATCTAGGGGCGGCCAGACCAAAACATGGCACAAATCCATGATGTCACTGACTAGTGTACTGAGTCATGTTGGTAGATGTAGACTACCTGGTTGGGGTCCGCGAGACGAAAGTCACCAATGGTTAGAGACCTTGAACGACATGGCTCAAAATCGTTTGCAATGGCGCAAGTGCATCCATTCTTTGAGCTCTCTCAAATCCTAATCTTCTGGATTCGTCATCACCTCTACCTTTGTCTTTCTAACCTTATCTCACTGAATTATACTTCTTGAATAGTATCTTCGAACCCTGGTCTTCTTCATTACCATTAATACCTCTACTATCTTTATCACTATGGGATTTGATTTGACATTTTCGTCTCTGTGCTAATATGGTATGGTAACATGAACTGATGTACATACGTACGAAGTTCTACGTTGCAACTGACTGATTTACTGACTGACAACCCACCTTCTTGGCAAGGGAGGACGTAAAGAAATGAATGCTCTAACCAATATCACCCGGTTGAGTCATTACGTTATACAAGCTCAAACACCATACCAAGGTAGCAGCTACGGTCAGGAAAAGTAACTGAAACAAATGATAGGTAGTGATTGTCAGTAAATTTGATGAACGATTTGTGGACAACGTACACAATATAGAGGAACTAAAAAATTTAATGTGCAAACGATCTTTTAACATGTCTGGCTTAGAAACGCGTATTTGATTTATTATAAACGCTTACACTAAGGAGGTGGTCACTACTCATGAACTTGGGAGTAGAATAAAATGAATAATTTCACTTACATGAGTGGTTAGTTTGAAGGGTTTGTGATATAAGCGCACGAGCTGAATGCCCAGGTGACGTGGATCCTTTCAAATTTTCTGGTAATTTGTTAGAACTAAGTGATGAACTTTTGCTTAAATTGTGTTCTTCAGTTGCGCTTTTACAATGGGCCTGTTCAGCCAAAATCTCGATGATTTTGTCTACTTGGCGTGATGACAAATCATAATGAGAGAGAGAGACACAAGTTTTATGTGATCCACTTGAAACACATGTAGTTGTATTGTTTGGATTATGTGGACTGCAAATCACAGTTGGACTATTTTGGTGCGAAACATTACGGCAAACAGAATCTGTTGTATTGGAAGGAAGGCGATGGTTTTCGGTCAGAGAAGTGACAGAATTCGAAAAAGCTGGACTGTGATTAGAAGTCCCTGCGTACCTTGTATCGCCCATTGAATATATCATCTGTGAAAAAAGGATACACCAAACACCATAAATCGTGTCATTTAGTTAATACACGGCTAGTAGTACAAGGGTTTCGTGACAGTTGACAACTTTGAAACCAACATTTAACTAACATACTAAATAGGTCGCAGCTGGCACTGATTAAGTCACTGTAAAGAATTTTAACTCTTTCGTTATGAAAAAGATGTTACATGAAACTAAGGCCGTTCACTGCTTGATCTCAGATACTGGGTATCATCCCAAAAATCTACTTATTAGATTTACATAAACCATCAACAGATCTGAATATTGATCTAAACTAATGTGAAGGCTTTTTTCATTTTTAACTGGAAATCTATGACTACAAATATGAGTGAGGGTAGATCTTAAAGAAAACCTGACTAAAAATGTTATCATAAGTCGTCAAAACAGTAACAGTGAATGACGTTGTGGAGTCACATTAATGATAAAAAGATGTGATCTGACAACCAACACAAATTCGGAGTTTGGATAATAATTCAAGCAACAAAAGTTGATGCAACGACCACAAGTGACTGAATAATATTCTTTTCAGTCTTGGAACACAAATGAAGACTGTAAAATGTACCAGTTAGTCACTCAAACGCAACTCAGAATCCTGCATGTTCACATCAGTTCGAGTTGCTATGTCTCAGTCGCACGGTGAGATGAAATTCTTAGGATGAATCCCAGGGTAGTAGTAGTATTAGCAACAGGATTAGTGGCAATAGAAGACTGCGCATCCAAAATAAAACTCCAGAATATGTGCATCATTAAAGTAATAAAAAAAGGAATTTACAAATTCAGAATCTAGTGGAAAACGATGAGTAAATGCACCTAGGTCATTGCATAACGCTATCAGCACAATTCAACTGAACTTTATTGGAAGATGAATCAGTTACCAATTATTACACTAATTGACTGCAGAGTGTGATAAGAGACGCAGAAATGCAATTCAATTGACCTTCCATAACCCTTGCTCGGGAACTACTAAATACCAGTTTAAAAGGAATAATGTGTTTTGTGTTCAACTGTTAGTCAGGCGAGCTGACCTTATTTGAAAGAAGACCATTGGACTGATAGCTCGAAACAGATTTTTTGAGGATGATGATCCACACTTTTCCCTAATATAAAGAGGCGCAACAACAACTGTCGAAATCAAATAATCTGCATCGGTGTCGCGTATTTCCTTTCAGCTGATTACATTTCAGATATTTAAAAATAAATGTACATAATTCACATATCAATGAATGTTGCTGTGTTGCATCACAGGATCCAGTTTTACCCTCTGTGGATGATGCGACTGACTGCTGCATAGTATGCTGCTACATTGACTATCTTCATCTGCATTTGGGATAGAAGAGCTAAGTTCTTTGCAAAGTCCACTTAGATCTCTGGTCAATTCGCATTCTTTGTTCTTGGTTGGTCTCTTTGGTTGATTACATTTCCCCGCCAACTTCTTTGATCTACTATATAATTAGTTCGTATTTCCTCTTACAGCTCTTTTTGTTGTTATTCTTAGGTCTGCTACATTTTCCACCTCCCAGCTTTAACGCACCTCCTCACCTGTTTATTTGCTACTGTGCATTTGGTCTGTTCTTTGGCTTTCTTTGCTCTAGTTAGGTTGTTTCTGATTAGTCTTTTTGTTCTTCCATTCTTGAATCTCGCCCAGTGTATCAACAGCGACCCACCCTTTATGTTGGCGTTTCTTGCAGCCATTCACTTACTGTTCACGATCCATCACCGCAATTTACAGAAGCACAATCTAAGAATTCATTACTGAATTCTAACCACAACATTGTCATACATTGTATCTTATATTGTCGGAGAAATTCTCATGATGCAAATAATACGAAACATCAGTCTGCTAATAAACTGATACAACAAAAACCTCGTTTACACTCAAATTGCATAGCTAAACCGCGTACATACTGAAAAGTGCTAGTGATAGCAACTTACCTTAGTACTATTCGTTACACCCTGACCAGGACCATATGTGAAGCTTTTATGCACATTACAGTTCCGAGACTCAACGCTGATTGAACCGGGATATGCAACAGGACTGTCCACTTTAATCAGTTGCCTGGAATTGGTGGGTGAACATGTCTGACCATCGAAATGGATTTTAGATCGCTTACATTTTTTTGAGGTAATGTCTGGGGAAAACTGGCAAGTGGTCACCTGACTTTTTTCCAAAGGAACTGACATTTTGCATGACTTATAAACTGAACCATTGATAGATTTTTCAGAAGCGCAGGATAACGAGTTAGGTGGTTGTTCAAGCAAATCACCTATGGAAGCCCGGATAGCATCCACTAGCTGATATAACGTAGATTTCTCTATAGTAAATAGGCATAAAGATTAATTAATGCATGATGAGTTCATTTATTAGTTTACATCGTTAAATATCTAAACAACAGATCTCTTGCAGCTAAAAGCATGAAACTAATATTTAGCTGCACTCGAGCGGAATCGGGAGCATCTGCACATCCCTAAATCCTGAGTGTAGCTTTCACAATTCGAACAAACATAATTACTACCTCATAGTCATACGAATGGTATTCCAGAAGTAAAGGAAACAAAAACCAGACACAAATGTATGAACATATGGCTCGCACCTGATTTTTGACCGACCTCATGACCTGATACTGCCGTTGTTTTTGATTTGTAGTCCCTGGGACGTTGTAGACTGAGAGAACCTGGTGAATAATGACTTGTGTTGGACTTCTGCGGAGAAAGCCGTCTATCAGGCGGAAGTTTTGTAGAGCTTCCATCTGATAACGGAGAACTATTTGGAGATATTTCCATATCATCCGTTGTGGAAGTCCTGGGTGGGAGGTGATTTAGCTTTGTTTTTCTTAACGAATCGTACCGACAATCATGAGCCACAGGACGGCTAACTAATCGGAAAGCCATGTCAGCACAAATAGCAACAAACCATGGTTTTTTCCGTCATTGTGGGGAACTCCTGTGGTATGACCGAGATCAATGTTATGGCTACAAATAAATAGGAATAATTTATTAATACTTGGATAGACTGGAAGTAAGATGTGATGAACTTGGACGCCGGACTTCCGCACTAACCGAATACTTAAGGCGTTTCAACTCATTAGATAGAAGCGAACGTTCATCTTTAATTGCACCAGATTCACCTTCAGAGATGGCGTGTGATCTTTTCAGGTTGTTTTCTGAAATTAATGAGTCACATGCTTGGAGATACCTTCAGTATTTTTCCGCTCACTGAGCAACTTTAACAGATCTCTTCTATTCATTTCAGGTAAATTCCACTCTGGAGGCTTTTGCCACTGAGAAACTTCGGTCATGCAGTTGTAGAAATATATCTTGCCTTTGGAGCTTAGTTGTTCTGACCAGTATCCACAAGTTCTGATTGCACTCTTTTGCCACTGTGTGTACAATAAAATGCAGAAAACAGCAAACTTGCCTCCGGTTTCCCATGCACACCACGTTCCTTTTTAGATTGGTGGTTAACAGAGTTCGACGAGCGGTTGGAATGATCCATGAAAACTAACAGAAGGGTTTTATTAAGATGACTTTGAGAGCTACCTTCCATGTGTTTTTCACAACTGTTACAATTAGTTAATGTGTGGTCTGCGAGTCACAAGAGAGAAGCTTCCGATCGGCCCTGACAACGCATATGCAACAGCTACGTTTAAGGAGATACTAAGAGCCCGCCAAAACAGTTGTAATCGCGGCAAAAGATTCGGTGAGCCATATTGTCAACTAGGTAAACATTTGACTGAATAAAACACAATCAAATTATGATTTCTGTTAATTTTTTGCTCGAATTTCTCGTGATAAGTCAGCTTAAATATACTAAACAGGGAACCTCTTTCAACTGTTTTAGTATGACGGTAAGTTAGGTCGAGGCTTGAACAAACGAGATTCCCTATTCAGTGTCAATGAATATTCTGCACTCTTCCTCTTGCAATTAAAAACCGAGCCATACGAAAATAAACATAGACATGACAAAATAAGGTCGGTATGTCTTTTAGGCACGTCATCGTAGGGGGTAACACTTTCCTGAACTACAGCTGGAACGAACGAAGCAAGACCTTTGATCTCAGTCTGCCATCAGAGACCTGGTCAACATTTCAGATACTTTACATGATGCTCCTGGAGTTTATTTAACGGCTGAACTTAATATTCATTGTAATGGATGCTTCGTGGAACGAATAATGTCGAGAGTCATCATTGATCGCATCCTAACCCTACTAACTTGCTCCAAGCATTTCGAATTCTGACAGCACGAGAAGCTATATGGATTGTGTGACTCGTGAAATATATTTTTTTAAATACCTGTCTGAACTGCATGGGTTACAAATTAAATGTTTCAGCTCAAACCAAGTAATGTTCCTTTTTGATACATTTCCTTTGAACTCACTCTAGGAAAGCAGAATAATAAAAAGATTGGTTCCTAGGAAACTAGTTAAAATACACTTGTTACCGCAGATGTCAGTCCATCAAGACCCTTGAGTGGAAGTATTATGATGGCGAATGCCTTCCTACGGTAGACTGCAATTCCAGGACCACTCAGAATGGATTGAATGAATGGGTCACTTCTGGTATGCAGAACCCTTCATCCGTCTACATTTAGGCGAAGTGAGCTTTCGATAGTCCAAAGAATTACTCTACTAAACCTAAACGATGAGCGATAATATTGTAAGGATCTCGCATTGCACGGTTAATTCTATGGATAACATTATCAAAGTCGATAAGAAATCTACTGAATAGCATGTCTGTATCTTCTTGTAAATTGCCTTCAAGTAGTGCTTATTTACTTGATCACCGCCTCCAATCCCCAGTACAATATATTCTTTTGCCTGCCTCTGTCCTCTTTAGAACTCCGGCATCCAGGTCTTGATTTAGGGTGAAACGCTGCAATTAACTCTCCACAACAGACAATACAGAACAAATAAATGAATAATGACGTAGGAATCTGTTTTATGCAGTCATGATAACATATCGACTCACTTCTGCAATGAAAATAGTCTGATGACAGTGTTGATTACAACTTTCTAAATACATATTCATACTGATTCATAACTCCAATCCAACACCACAGACCTGCACAAAATACTGGCCTGGACCAGGGCCACAATACGGAGATGATGAAACAGAAGATGGGATGTTAACACTATTCGAAAAGTCAGATAGTGTCAACAGTCCTCCCCTAATTTCAGGGACAACTACTAACTTTTCATTGTAGGACCAATTACTCACAAAGACTATGTTAGTAAGAATGTTACTTAAAACAGGATGAATATAGAACGAACAAAAAAGAACCCAAGCGTACGCAAGTGAGCTGTACATTCAACAGATATGATTTACATTAGTACCTACTATAATCACAAACATTCTGAATAGGGATAGAGAATAAAATACTTGGCGTTGCAGCTCGCGTAGAAGTGCGTTCTATGTCCTGACCTCGTTGCACTAACTACTACAGCATTTCCTGAAGAACTAACATTAGCCATCGCCCTACGATTTTCAACCAGCTTCTCTTCTTGATTGGTATCATTATGTCCTTACTGAACTTGGGTAAACAATATATACTCCTAACATTTTGTGTGTAATTGCACAAACACCGATCTTCATAACTCACTATTTCATTGAACTCGTAGTTCTCAGTCTCTAAGCTTTACCAGCCATATTGACTTAGTTCTTCTTCATTACCCATAAGCACTACTTGGCTCGCAAATGTCAAACTTACCGACGCGATTTTGCCCCGGAGCTTTAACGTAAGATTAATAAAGCTCATCATCAGAAGCTAGCGTATTCTAGTCAATTTAATCGTGAACACTGAAAATCGCTGCCTCCAATTGTAGATGGATTTTCTACCACAGCAATTCACTCCGATTCCAATAGGTGCAGGTTGGTATTCAACGTCCCAGATCCAAAACCAAAACACAATAATTCTGGGAGAAAATGGTCTTTATTCATTATGAAATGGAAATACAGACAATTACCCAACTACTGTTACACCTTCCAAGTCCAATTTACACTGGTGGGTATCCGCTTCTGGAAGAATAAGTGCTTCCAGTCTGTTACGTCCAATTTTTTGCTCTTTGATCCTTAGAAGCACTGTGCGTCGATCTATTTGCAATTCACGATCCCAAGGATTAAACCAAAAGGAAACTCAAAAGTAGGTACCAAAGTTTATTGCCAATTCACAAATAATCGACCAAAATGTGTTTGTTTATTACAAATAGACGACCAATGTCGTTCTAACAACAATAATTATAATAATTACAATTACCTTCTATTTTATAGGTTCCTGGAGCAAAAAACTGCAAACGAACAACCAAGACAAACAGGAGTCCAAAATGGCCGAAAATAATAATTCAAACAGGTTCATAAGTTAAGTAAAACAAATATACCCAAAAAACAGTGAAATTAATGATATTTATATAAAGGTTTTAACTAGCCAAATGTCTTCATTCCTCCCGTAACACAGTCTGAATTGCTACGGTATCAAATCCAAAATGGCTGTAGCCATATTAAATATCAAATTTAAACAACGTACATACAGTTCAGAAGCAAACATAAAAACTTCAATATAAGTACAATATATAGAAATAATAACAATATACAATGATAAAATCTCAAACTGGAATCAAATAGAGTACCGAAATGTCAACAGAAAGAGTCAGTCATATCATAACACAAATATATATACATGGAGGGATTTTCCAAAAAACAAACCCTTCAAAAAAGATTCTACACCGGCCCGCAAAATCCCCCCGTGCAAAAAACAAGCCCTTTCTTACAATTCAATTTATGGTTCACTCTCATCCCCTAATCCACACCGGAAGAACGAGTAGGACTTACAGCAGTACGCCTACCCGTCCTCCAACATGGATATAACCTATCTAGTTGGACCCTTCTAGGAGACACACCTTCGTATGTCTCTTCTCGCTACCCCGTTATTAGTACGGACAATTACCATTCTGACCTTTCCGTCCTTATCCGTCTCACAATCCTCTACTATTCCTAAGGGCTATTTTCCAGATCCTGTATGCGCGTTTCCGAGACGCAGCATATATCGATGGAACGAGATTCTAAAGTCCTAGCTAATGATGCCTGTTGCCCTATTTGACACAATGTCCGTACATTGAATGCTCCAACATGTAGTTTGGAACGGGGTTTAAGGAGACCAGGAACGACGTTTCGCGAACTCATATCGTCTGCATTAGCTGTGCACTGTGATGAATGAATGTAAGAAGAGTTAGTCGTAGAGATAAGAGAGGTACTAGGGAATGTAGAAAGGATTTGATTTTGAACAATTTGGTCTCGTGTGCTGTTACGGGTATGAGGGCGGTTATCACTTCCCGGCTGCCCACACCGTGGAAGGTTGTTTCTTGACGAACCTGAAAACGAAGATGGATTAGTGTTAGTCTTGGAGACCTGGGAGCGTGACCGCAGAGTCCAAGGGACAACTGCTTGAGGCCGGTCACGCACGGCCTTTTTATGAAATGTTTTTTGAGGATTAGCTCCGTTCTTAAAGGCCCTTAGTGTGCACCCTTACCGCTGGAGACGGAAATTCGTGAGGTAAGGTGAGGTGTGACATTTTTAGGCTCGACCTTTTCTAACCCTTCTTTCTTTGTGAGACGGCAGCATCGCTGTAGATGCTGGTTGTCTGAGGGAAACACCTCACTGCTGTCACACCCCTTTTCAGTCAGTCAGCAGTACGACTTCGCCCTCAGACCTTGAGTAGCTGTTTTTAGTCTCATCGTTCTCCAGTCGACCTGTCTGGCATGTTAGAACCTTCAGGAACATATGTTGCAGCCAATATAGCTTGGTTTGGTCATCACGATAGGTAAGCCCGATCACCACGTCAAGGTAGCAGCTTCGGTCGGGATACCATCTCTTACTTAATTTCCTGTTGGTAGATGTAGGCTACCTGGTTGGGGTCCGCGAGCGAAAGTCACGGATGGTTAGAGACCTTGAACGACATGGCTCAGAATCGTTTGCCATGGCGCAGGTGCATACACTATTTGTCTTCTGTCTAATTCTGACTTTCTGAATCTCATAATCTCTATCTTTCTCCTTCTAAATTTATCTCACTGAATTATACTTCTCGAATCATATTTTCGAACTATAATCTTCTCCATTGCTGCTAATACTCCTACTATTTCTACGACTCAGTCAGTTGCAACGTAGAACTACGTACGTATGTACATCAGTTCATGTTGCCATTCCACATTAGCACAAAGACGCAGATGTCAAATCAAATCCCGTAGTGATAAAGATAGTAGAGGTATTAATAATAATGAAGAATACCAGGGTTCGAAGATATTATTCAAGAAGTATAATTCAGTGAGATAAGGTTAGAAAGACAAAGGTAGAGGTGCTGACGAATCCAGAAGATTAGGATTTGAGAGAGCTCAAAGAATGGATGCACTTGCGCCATTGCAAACGATTTTGAGCCATGTCGTTCAAGGTCTCTAACCATTGATGACTTTCGTCTCGCGGACCCCAACCAGGTAGTCTACATCTACCAACATGACTCAGTACACTAGTCAGTGACATCATGGATTTGTGCCATGTTTTGGTCTGGCCGCCAATAGCTTTCTTCCAACCTAACTATTTCTACGACTATGGGATTTGAACTGACAGTTGCGTCTCTGTGCTAATGCGGTATGGCAACCTGAATTTATGTACTAATGTACGAAGGTCCACGTTGTAACTGACTTCTTTTCCTGAGCTAGTTTGTTTCTGAGCTTACTTCAAACTGCTTAAAAAATTGTTGAAACTCGATTTTTCCGTACACTTCTGACCTTACTTTTAATAGAGCGCAATGAAATTAAACGTCATAGTTTTTTCATCAGTTTTCTTGAATATCATATTTCACTGATTTGTGTTTGGCCGTATTACGGTCTTATAAGTAAACAAATTCCCTCACTTCACGGTTCCTGTCAGGTGTTAAAGGTAGTATGTAAACATTATGATTACCAGTCGAACAGTATATTTTTGTTTTCTTGTGTTTGAACCATCCATTGGTCGATAAATTCACTATTATGTGGCTACCATTTTTAGAATCGAAATCCAGCGCGTCCACTATCAGCAGCTGTTTGTTTTTTCCCTTACAGTTTTACCACTACCTCCCGGGGTTCCGATGTTTGTCCCCCTCTCTCAACCTCCTATGTCTTGCTATCATATGAATGTCGCCCACACGCACATGCCGTCATCGAATCCTGTTTTTATGCCCTCAAAGGCATCTAATACATCCGTTCCAACACCGAAAATGGAAATGGTTTCTGTTTCATCAGTTAACAAGGAAACTACCAGTGAACTCAACCCATCTCAAAAAGTTATAACTGCTCCGCCACAAATGGCTGGACCAAATGAGTTGGCGGCACGAGCCAAACAAGCCGCTGCAGCGGTCGCAGCTGCCAAATCTAAGGCTGAAGACGAAGATGATGACGTTACTCGAGCATTGCTAGCTGCAGCAGCCGGAGTTACTTATACTCGAGTCCAGGGGCCTGATGGGAAAGGTAAGTCCATTGCGTTTATGTTTCGTAGTAATGCTACGTAATCGTTATCAAAATAATGATCATCAGTTATATTTACAATTGCTGCTTACCATATACTATGACGTAGTTTTTCTTCCTCTAAGCAGTTTTATCAGAAACAGCCAATTATTTTAATCATGAGCGTTTTCTAATATAATATTAGTCAATGTAATTAACGATTAGTCATATTCTGTTAACATTTTCACACCTACATTCTTCTAATTATATTTTTATATTTAAAATTATTCAGAAAAGGTTTTAGCAAGTATCACTAAACCTCCGTTAACACCAGTTGTTACGCAATCGAGTAAAAAACCAAAGCCAGCTGATCTCACTACAGATACAGAAGTGAATAAAGTAACACAAACTATAGTATTACCACCAGCACCGCCTTCAATTTATCGCTCTGCTAGTACGAATACAAACGATCAAGTGTATAAAAAGAAAAAATACATTCGTACAGCTGCTGGAGTCACTTGGGAAGACCCAACTTTAGTTGAATGGGATCCAAGTAAGTTTTTTTTCATTTCAACTTATAAATGCAATTTTGTTGTACTAGTGTAACTCAATCTATACAAATAGAGAGGTGTTTCTAGCAGCACGTGTACCAAAGTTTAATTCTCACGAATTTTAAAAATGAGAATTAGTTTCACTTATTGGGGCACTCTATTTAATCAAGGTGAAATTGGGTCAATGGAAGTTGGAAATTCGCATGGGTTGTAATTAAGCATTATAAAGTTACAATTGAAGAAATTTTGTTAAGCTAAGTCAACAAAATGTAGGGTAGCCTCACTCTGTAATAGACCGATTTTGCTATAGTTGATTAGGTTTAATGTGATATTATGAAAAACATAGATATAGTTTTTCTACGGAGATGGATGTCCGTGAAACGGCAACCTGTTATAATGGGAATCTTTGATGATAAAATATTCTTCAAACTAAGTTAAAACGGGAGAATGTTTTTGGTAGAATATCATTCTGAGTATGATGGTTTAATCATAGACCTTTCATTGTTTTAATGAATAATATCATCAGCCCAAACTTCCGGTTATGAAATACGGTATAAATATTTTTACTTTCTGTATCTAATTCACCTAGAATAACAAGATCTAAACTGCACGGTGGTCAGTATGACATCGAAAACAGCGAAGAATGAAAATTATCACCACGTAGTGAATATTTTGAACAGAATTAATACCTTTATCTCGATCTTTAGCAATCATCAGTGGTATTTCATAACGTATTTCTCCACGTATGACAAACAGTTTTTCTCGTCATCCTTGATTAGTTGTTGACTTTCAATCTGTTATCAACCGCATACTTTTTCGACTGCCTCCTCTTTTGACTTGATTCTTAAGTCTTCTGACTACCTTAAGCAACAAAGCAAACATGTTCGGGATGCGATTATCCTCGTCAAAATGCAAAATGTTGCTTAAGTTTGGCTTGTATCGGCACCTGGATTAGTGATAGGGAGTGAGGCAGTTGAGCGTTTCGACCGCCTCACATATCTCGGGAGTTTCGTCAATGCCGATGGCCTGGTGACTGACGAAATCTCAGCACGAACACTGAAGGCTCGCCTAGCTTTTGCCACTTTGCTTGATTCATGGTGTAGGCGAGATATTCCGTTAGCTGACCAAAGGACGAGTTTGATGCGCAGCAGTTCGCTCCATCCTACTATATGGATGCGAAATATGGCCGGTAAGAGTTGAGGATGTTCGTAGGTTATTAGTATTCGATTATCGATGTCTTTGAAGCATTGCTCGTATATCCTGGGATAACCGAGTAAGCAATGTTATCATTAGGAAACGAGTGCTAGGTGGTAAAAAGAAATTAATCAAAAACTCTTATTTGGTCTGGATACTTGGAAACTGAACAGATTACTTACAAAACTACACTTCTTAGGTGAGAAGACAAAAACCACTAGCAATTGGTAGGACGACTTTTCTGGTGCATAAATTTGTGTTTTTCCTTTGGCTTATAGATGACTTTCGATTATTTTGTGGAGATTTGGGAAATGAAGTGACAGACGACACTCTAGCACGAGCATTTAACCGCTATCCTTCTTTCCAAAAAGCAAAAGTTGTTCGAGACAAACGTACGAGTAAATCTCGTGGTTATGGTTTCGTCAGCTTCTCTGATCCTGGAGATTTCACCCGTGCCATGCGAGAAATGAATGGTTAGTTAATATTTATTTCCAGTAAGCTAAACACAAAATTGTCTAATCTATTCAATTATCTATCAACTAAATAAAATAACATTCCATCTGTAGTTCCTCATCAAGTGATAAAGGATAAATTACAGAAAGCTTCCAAGGTGAAACGTAATCCACTTGTTTTCTTTAGTAGATGGGAAAACCTTTATTATTGAAATTCATTTTCAAACCTTGACTAATACAAAATTACACATCACTGTAACCATCTATTTGTAGTTAATATTGTGTATATTCAATTGCTTAATAATAGTGCGATGGTTTCTAAATCTATTTCGTATTCTTACCAACAGTGTCATTTTCTCATTGAATCAGTATATTCAGCTCATTTGAATATTACTGAGGACGAACATAACACATCGCACGATCGTTCCAGTTTCTGTTGTCACATTTCGCATGAACTATTGCAATGAGGCGAAACCCAAATCAAATAAGTATATCTCCTGCATCACTGTGCTGCAGGTTTCAAGACGTATACTCAGGTTTCGCACAGTTATGGATTTATGGTAATTCCCATTTTAATGGTAACGATGATGATTGTGGGGTACACTTAGCAAAACACAAAGGCTGAGATTTAGCCTTAACTTCCACTTTGCACATTAGACTATGAGATCCTTTTTTGTATAAATTTTGTTGACTGACTACTTGTGACATTTATGTTACTGAAAGATAAGTCATTGGAGCACGCCCCCTTAAACTATTATGAATTCTGCGCACAAAATGTGCCCGTTAGAAACATGGAACTATATGAAAGTCTAGAGAAACATCTTTTTCTGATAAAGGAGGTATACGGTCAACAATATCTTATCACGTAGATTCTAAAACTATTTTTTCCTTACTATTTTAGGTAAATATGTTGGTAATCGTCCAATCAAACTAAAGAAGAGCGAGTGGCGTAATCGGCAATTGGAAGTCCACAGAAAAAAAGAGAAAGAAAAACGTAAACTAGGTTTGAAAAACTGATAATTTCCCACCATAACCCATTAAATTTATCCTGTGAATATTTTTCTACTTTCGAATTGTAAAGTCTCAAAATACTTATCTTAGTCATACTCTTTTTATTCTCATTGCAAGTGAAGACCTTAAACCTAGTTTTTCTTCCTATGCTGATGCAGTTTGTGAGCTCAGACGAGTTTTAATTATATGCCGAAGCCAATCCTTATAGACTACAAAATGAAGCGAACTTCACTGAGGGAATTATATTATACAGTTGAGAGACATGTGAGTTGTTTTTTCTTATTTCGGATATTAATTAAACAGAACAAGATAATGCTTATGACAGTTTTCCGTAAATAAGATCATTTACGTTTAATGAACGCAGTGTGAATTATGCTGGCTTTTTGGGATCTATTAGCCTAACTGATTAATAACACCGTACATTAATTGCTAGTTGATGCTAACATTTATATTTTTAATGAAATGGACTTGTATCGCTTATCAACATAGTTGTCAAAATACGTGATAGTTGTAAATATCTTATAATGCCACATGTAGACACTGCAACTTTTTACTGATGACAATCGACAGTTGTTGCTTAGTTAGGGCTACCGTAATTAAAAGTCAGCGTCCTATCTGCTTTATACTTACATACCGGTTGCTTTTACACGAGTCGACAGGTTTCAGAAGGCGCGTGGTGTATATTTAGAATGAACTTGATGTGGTTCGTTAGAAAGTCGATGAGTATATTGTACGATACGACACCATTAAACTTATTAGTTGTTTCATCTTGTAGGATGATTGAAAATCATAGTTCTTAGAAAAAATAGATTAAACAAAGAGATATTATTAGCTACGCATCAATGACCAAATACCTGGAGTTTACTCATTCTTTAATCGAGAAAGCTATGTCTGTCACAAATGATCATTGTTTTACAGCTGATTTTTTAAGCGCATGCGTATATAGTCATTTGTAAAAATTCATGGAGAATTTGCACATTTAGAATACTTTTCCGATAGTAAACGTAGAAGAAATTAACAGCTGTACTGATGTACATTTGCGTGTGTTCGATGTGTTCAACTACTATACCTTTCGAAACTACATTATTTAGAAGCATAGACTACTTGAGAAGCGACCATTCATAAATGCAAAGAGAAAATACATTTTAACCTCACATCTAAAAAGTTACTAAACTAAATAACTTGGTCTAAGAAAATAGAAATGGACTGATTAGAATGACACAAAATATTTGAAAGTGATTGTGGGGTAGGATTCACACGTATAATTCATTTTCAGCCACATTAATGTAGTCTTTAATCGCTTTTCCATCATTCTGAAGATCCACGAAAATCAAAAAACCGACCAGCCGTATGTGGTTTCATAAATCTGCCACATAGTTTGTTCCAGCTACTTACTCAGTTTAATCATGTCATGTGATGTGAAAATTAGCTAAGTCACTTTACTGACTGGCAGACATTTGGTACGCCAAGAAAACAGTGATCAGTTATAGACTCAGAAATTTTATTAAAAATAAATTAGTGTTTAATCTATTTTTGTTCGCTTTTTGCCGGCGATTTGCAATCGTTTAGACTGAATTAGTAAACTATTTATCTGTAAAACAAGGATTAACTAGTGTAAAGAAGTAAATATAAATAAGTGAACTTACAACAATTAATAGACTGTTTAAAATAGCAGGGATGTTCCAAATACATGATATAAAGTATCCATAGCTATCAAAGTATTGCTCAGTAGCGAACAAACTAAAAAGGTTGAAAATTTACAAATAATTATTACTTCCAGTTATTAGCAGCCAATTCATTAATCCAATGTGAACACCAAACAGTACCAACTAAGTCGTAAATAATTATACACAAAATCTTACGGGAAATAAACAAGATACACAGCAGTAGGTCAGTACGTTTGCGGAAAGCAATTATACAAACAGATACGAGAAAATGGAATCCTATTAATGAAACTAACCACAGTTCATTGCTCCACGGAATCTGAATATAAAATCATAACATGAAATTTACAGACCGATAATATGGTTCCATATATAGTATTTACAGTATCGTTAACTGTAGTTTCAAGGAATCGAACACTGAGGTTCATTTGTTATAATCAGACGGAATCTTCAAGTCTGAAAGTACCTGAAAATTAGGAATAATATATACGATGAGAATCGTAATTCAGTTCATCTCATGCATTTTTGTGAAAAGACGAGTTAAGATAAAACAGTGGCGAAAAAACGAAAGAGAAAGTGGTGGCCGGTACCACTTCGAGCCATATCAACCAAAGTATATAACCCCCGGTTACGATTGTCTCGCGGAACCCATTTAGTAGTCCATTCCTACTAACATGGAACAGGAAATCGCCAGTGACTCTATGGATTTGTGCCATGTTCTGGTTTACCCATCCCTAGCTTCCTTCCAGACAACACCGTCCATCAAGGAAGTCGCTGGTTAGTCAGTCAGTCAGTCAGTTGCAACGTAGAACTTCGTACGTAAGTATATCAGTTCATGTCGCCATATCACATCAGCATAGAGATGTAATTGTCGATTCAAATCCAATAGTAGAAGAGTTAGTAAGGGTATTAGAAGTAATCGGGGAGGTTAGGATGAGAAGATATTATTCAAGAGGTATGATTAAATGAGAAAAGTTTAGAAAGTCAAAACTAGAGGTGTTGAAGAATCCAGAAGATTAGGATTTGAGAGAACACAAAGAATAAATGCACCGGCGCCATTGCGAACGATTTTGAGTCATGTCATTCAAGGTCTCTAACGATCGATTATTATCATCTCGCGGACCCCAACCAGGTAGTCGACAATTACCGACATGGCTAAGTCCACTCGTCAATGACTTCATGGATTTCTGCCATGTTTTGGTTTGGCCGCCCCTAACTTTCTTCCAACCTATTCCTACACTACAAAACAAAGCTCGACGAGGCAGTCGGTGGTTGGGCATACGCAACACATGTCCCAACCACCTCAACTGATGAAGTGCCACTACTGCGTCTATTGATCTGCCATTCTTACCTAGCACCCGATTCCTAATAACAGCGTTGCTCACTCGGGTGTCCCACGATATACAAGCAATACTTCGAAGACACCTATGATCGAAAACCAGTAACCTACGAATATCTTCTACTCTCACTGGCCATGTTTCACAGCCATAAAGTAAGACGGAGCGAACTACTGCGCAGTACACTCGTCCTTTAGTCAGCAAACGGATATCTCGCCTACGCCATAAGTGACACAGGTTGGCAAAAGCCAATCGAGCTTTCTGTATCCGTGCTGAGATTCCGTCAGTTACCAGGCTATCAGCGCTGATGAGACTCCCCAGATAAGTGAAGTGTTCAACACGCTCGACTACTTCACTCCCTATCACTAGTTCAGGTGCCAATGCAACCCAGTCTTGAAGCAACATTTTGCATTTCGAGGGGGAAAACCGCATCCCGAGCATGCTTGCATTGTTGCTTATGGTAGTCAGAAGACTCTGCATTTTGTCAGCGTCTTCACCGAATAGAACTATGTCATCGGCATATTCTAGATCAGTAAGCGACTTTCCTGGTAGAAGGTCAACCCCTGAAAAATCTGACGAGCTTAATGTTAACTCTAAGAGGATGTCTACGACAAAGTTGAACAAGAATGGAGAGAGTGGACAGCCCTGACGGACACCACTTGTGTAGAGAATTCAGATGACAGTTCGCCATATGCTCTCACCCGACCAGTGGTGTTCGAGTAGAGTGCTTGCATAAGGTTAATGTACTTCTTTGGTACACCTTTCAATGACAGACACTGCCACAGAACCTCACGATCCACTGAGTCGAATGCCGCCTTAAGGTCCAGGAACACGACTAACGTCGGACGTCTAAATGTGTGTCTGTGTTCCAGGACCTGTCGTAGTGTGAAGATGTGGTCTATACAACCACGTCCAGGTCGAAAACCAGCCTGGTTTTCTCGAGTCTGCTCTTCACGAGCTCTAGTTAGACGTCTAAGTATAATCGAGGCTAACAATTTGGAAACGATATCAGTTAGACTGATTCCCCTGTGATTGTCACAAGAGGACTTTTGTCATTTCTTGTAGATTGGGACAATTAGCGACTGAGACCAGTCAGATGGGATTACGTCCATTTCCCAGATTCTACCTAGGATCTCGGTCAGTCTAACTGTTAAAACTGGACCACCATACTTAAACATCTCAGGGGTAAGCCTATCAGGACCTGCTGCTCTACTTCGCTTTAGATTTCCTATAGCTTTCTCAACTTCGTGTAGACTGGCAGGTCTTAAATCGATTGGCCATTCAAGATGACTGGGGATCGTGGGTAGCCGAAGAGTGGCTCGAGGCCAGTTGAACTGATCCCTACTGTGTTCTGCCCATCGGTCCAGCCTCCTAGATTGAGAATGGATAATAAGACCATCCTTTTCCGAGATAGTCTCACTCACATTCGGGTTCCTAATAACAGTTTCCTTGATAAGTCTAAATAGTTGCCTACTGTTGCCTATCGCCTCTGCCTTTTCCATCGCTTTTGCTTTCGCCACCCAGCACTGTTCGCGGTCGTTACGTAGGCTTTTTATAAGTCTGCGCCTAAGTTGACTTCGTTCTTCATCATGTTCAGAGTCAGGTGGGATGCGTTTTCGAGCATCCATCAGTTCGGTGGATGGGACTGAAATCCACGGCTTCATCCTAGCCTTATGGTTTACCTTGCTAGTAGATATCTCTGCTGTTTCCACAGCCTTTTTGATATCATTCCAACCTGCCTCCGGATGGGAATCGCTTAAATGGTCGCCTAACTGTCTTTCTAGTTGTTCCTGAAATATATTTTTCGCCTTATTATCATTAAGTAAAACCCTAAGAGGCTTCCTTACGGTGTCTTTCCTACGCCCAGTAAGCTTCAAACAAATACGAGCTCGCACTAGGGCATGATCTGAATCTAGACATGTGCCCCAGAACGAGCGACAGTCTTCTATCGAACACCTCCATCGGTGGCTGATGGCGATGTGATCTAGTTGCGTCCAACGTTGAGACGACTTCGGGGGTCGCCAGGTCAATACATGCTTTTCCTTATGCCTAAAGTTAGTGTTTGTTAAGAATAGGCGGTTGTCTGAGCATACTTGCAACAGACGGTCACAAATGTCTGTTCTCTGAACCGCGACACCATAACATCCACCTAGGAGTCTTTCATTTTCACTCAGTCTACCTACTTGAGCATTAAAGTCACCAGCCATTATTACTACATCAAAGCGCTTAACTTTTTGCAGGAGGTCCGAAAGCTTTCTGTAAAACTTATCTTTAACCTCGTCTGAACTGCAGTCAGTGGGGGCATAGGCAGATACAATGAAGAGGCAACGGCGATTGTCCCTATCTTTCCAAGTCCTTACTGTCCCGTTTAGTCGGACAGCGCACAAGCGACTATATACTGGGATCCAGTCAAGGAGAGATTGTTCTGCCCTACGACTCAATGCTATGCCTACGCCAGCAATACCCCTGGAAGCAGCATCAGGGCTACCGGATACACGAAGAATAAATCGAGCTGCTTCTTTATTTTGACAAGGTGGAATCAGATTAATAATTTTACTAGGATCCTGTATGCGCGTTTCCGAGACGCAGCAAACATCGATGGCACGAGATTTTAAAGTCCTAGCTAATGATGCCTGTTGCCCTATTTGACACAATGTCCGTACATTAAATGCTCCAACATGTAGTCTAGAGCGGGGTTTAAGGAGACCAGGAACGACGTTTCGCGAACTCGCATCGTTTGCATCAGCTGTGCACTGTGATAAATGGATGTGAGAAGAGTTAGTCGTGGAGATAAGAGAGGTGTGTGTTGGTGTAGGAAGGATTTGATTTTGACCAATTTAGTCTCGTGTGCTGTTACGGGTATGAGGGCGGTTGTTTCTTGAGGAATCTGAAAAGGAAAATAGATTAGTGTTGGTCTTAGAGACCTGGGTGCGTGACCGCAGAGCCCAAGGGACAACTGCTTGAGGCCGATCACGCACGGCCTTTTTATGAAACGTTTTTAGAGGATTAGCTCCGTTCTTAAAGGTCCTTAGTGGGCACCCTTACCCAAGGAGACGGAAATCCGTGAGGTAGGGTGAGGTGTGACATTTTTAGGGCCGACCTTTTCTAACCCTTCCTTCCTTGTGAGAAGGCAGCATCGCTGCAGATGCTGGTTGTCCGAGGGAAACAGCTTACTGCTGTCACACCCCTCTTCGGTCAGCAGTACGACTTCGCCCTCAGACCTTGGGTAGCTGCTTTTAGTCTCATTGTTCTCCAATCGACCAGCCTGGCATGGTAGGACCTGCAGGAACATATGTTCCAGCCAGTACAGCTCGGCTGGGTCATCACGATAGGCAAGCCCGACCACCACGTCAAGGTAGCAGCTACGGTCGGGTGGTTAGACATCCGTAACACATGTCCCAACCACCTCAAGTGATAAGCATTGACAACTTCAATTGATTTTCCATCTCTACCTAGTACCCTTTTCCTGACCCAGGCATTGCATGCTCGATGGTACCAGGATACACAAGCAATACATAAAAAGCACCTATGATTGAATACTAGTAACCTACGAACATCTACTCTGACAGGCCATGTTTCGCATCCAAATAGTAAGACGGGGCGAACTGCTGCGCAGTACACTCGTCTTTTGGTTAGCAAACGGATATCTCGACTACGCCATAAGTGACGCGAGTTGGCAAAAACCAATCGAGGCTTCTGTATCTGTGCTGAGATTTCGTCAGTCACCAGGACATCAGCACTGACGAGACCCCCCAGATAAGTGGAGCGGCCTACACGTGCGACTACTTCACTTCCTAACACTAGTTCAGGTGCCGATACAAGCCAATCTTGAAGCAACGTTTTGCATTTCGAGGGGGAAGAGCGCATCACGAACATGCTCGCATTGTTGCTCAGGATGTGGTGCGTCAGGGATGTCCACTTTCTCCATTCTTGTTTAATTTTGTCGTAGACATGCTCCTAAAGTTAACATTAACATAGACATGCTCCTAGAAATAACCTTATCGTCGTCAGATTTTTCAGGGGTTGACCTTCTACCAGGAAAGTCGCTTACTGATCTAGAATATGCCGATGACATAGTTCTGTTCGGTGAAGACGCTGACAAAATGCAGAGTCTTCTGACTACCATAAGCAACAATGCAAGCATGTTCGGGATGCGGTTTTCCCCCTCGAAATGCAAAATGTTGCTTCAAGATTGGGTTTCATCGGCACCTGAACTAGCGATAGGGAGTGAAGTAGTCGAACGTGTAGACCGCTTCACTTATCTGCGGAGTCTCAGCAGTGCCGATGGCCTGGTGACCGACGAAATCTCAGCTCGGATACAGAAGGCTCGATTGGCTTTTGCCAACCTGTGTCACTTATGGCGTAGGCGAGATATCCGTTTGCTGACTAAAGGACGAGTGTACTGCGCAGTAGTTCGCTCCGTCTTACTTTATGGCTGTGAAACATGGCCAGTGAGAGTAGAAGATATTCGTAGGTTACTGGTTTTCGATCATAGGTGTCTTCGAAGTATTGCTTGTATATCGTGGGACACCCGAGTGAGCAACGCTGTTATTAGGAATCGGGTGCTAGGTAAGAATGGCAGATCAATAGACGCAGTAGTGGCACTTCATCAGTTGAGGTGGTTGGGACATGTGTTGCGTATGCCCAACCACCGACTGCCTCGTCGAGCTTTGTTTTGTAGTGTAGGAATAGGTTGGAAGAAAGTTAGGGGCGGCCAAACCAAAACATGGCAGAAATCCATGAAGTCATTGACGAGTGGACTTAGCCATGTCGGTAATTGTCGACTACCTGGTTGGGGTCCGCGAGATGATAATAATCGATCGTTAGAGACCTTGAATGACATGACTCAAAATCGTTCGCAATGGCGCCGGTGCATTTATTCTTTGTGTTCTCTCTAATTCTCACCCTCTGAATCTCATAATCTCTACGTTTCTCCTTCTATATTTATCTTACTTAATTATACTCCGACTCATATGTTCGCTCCCTAATCTTCTCCATTACTGCTATACTTCTATTGTTGCTATCACTGTTGGATTTGAACTGACAGTTGCGTCTCTGTGCTGATGGGGCATTGCAACCTGTACTGATGTACTTACGTTCGGAGTTTTACGTTGTATCTGTTGTCTTATACAGCCACGTCCGGGTCTGAAACTAGCATGCTCTTAACGAGCTCTAGTTAGGCGTCTAAGTATATTCGAGGCTGACAATTTAGAAACTATATTAGTTAGACTTATTCCCCTGTGATTGTCACAAGAATACTTTTGTCCTTTCTTATAAATTGGGACAACCGGGGATTGAGACCAGACAGATAGGATTACTTCCAGTTCCCAGATTCTGCCTACAATCTCAGTCAATCTAGCTGCTAAAACTGGACCAGCATTCTTAAATATCTCAGGGGTAAGCCTATCACGACCTGCTGCTCTACTTCGCTTTAGATTTCCTAACGCTTTCTTAACTTTATAAAGCCTAGGGGGACTTACGTCGATTTGCCATTCAGGATGACTGGAAATTGTGGGTGACCGAAGAGTGGCTGAAGGCCAGTCGAACTGATCCCTAAAGTGTTCTGCCCATCGATCCAGTCTCCTCGGTTGAGAATCAATAATAAGACCATCTTTTTCCGAGATAGTCTCACTCACATTCGGGTTCTTAATACCAGTTTCCTTGATGAGCTTTATTATCATTAAGTAGAGCTGTAAGAGGTTTACTTGCGATATTTTTCCCACGTCAAGTGAGATGCAAACAAATTTGCGGTCGCACTAGAGCATGGTCTGAGTCTAAACAAGTGTTCCGGAATGAGCGGCAGTTTTCAATATAGCCTCTCCACAGGTGGTCTATAAAGATGTGATCTAGTTGGGTCGATTGTTGAGACGACTTTGGGGGTCGCCAGGTCAAAAGGTGTTTTTCCTTATGTTTAAAGTTCGTGTTTACTAGGAATAGGCAGTTATCTGAGCATAGCTTCTGCAGACGGTCGTCACTATCGATTCTCTGAGCCGTGACACCATAAGATCCACCCAGGTGTCTTTCCTTTTCACCTAGTCTACCTACTTGGGCATTAAAGTCGCCAGCCATCATTACTAAATCAGAGCGCTTAACTTTTTGAAGTTTAGAGAGGTTTCTGTAAAACTTATCTTTCATGTCGTCTGGACTGAAGTCAATGGAGCCCTATCCTATCGAGTCTATACCGTCCCGTATAATCGGACAGCGCATAAGTGACTGTCTACCGGAATCCAGTCTAAGAGAGCTTGTTTGGCCCCACGAATAAGCCGGTGAGGTCACAGGACGCAGCATCAGGGCTACCTGAAACACGAAGTGCAAACCGTGTTGCGTCTCTATCCGCACTAGGTGAAATCGAGTTGATGATTTTACTCGGATCTTGTATGCGTGTTTCGGAGACGCAACATACATCGATCGCCCATGATTCCACAGTCCAAGCTAATGAAGCCTGTTGCATTATTTGGCATAAGGTCCGAACATTAAAGGCTCTTATATGTAATTTAGTACGGGGTTTCAAGAGACCAGGAATAATGTTTCGTGAGCTCTTACCGTTTGCTTCAGTGGCGTGAGGTGATAAACGATCTAAATAATGGAGATAAGAAAGTTATTAAGTTTAGAGAGGATTTGATTGTGACCGATTTTGTCTCGTGCGGTTTGATGGATCTGAGGGTGGATGTTACTTCCCGGCTGCCCACACATTGGAAGGGTTCTGGTTGTCAGAGGTAGCATCGGCCTTATGACTACCTAAGGAACTCGGCTTTTATCATGAGACGTCATAATCCGAACGCCAAAATTGGAATGGACAACACCGAGTATGATGTTGTCATGAGATGACATGAACTGGGAGAAAGGAACGGAAGCGGTGAAAGATTAGCAAATCTATACGCCTTCAACTAAATAGTTGTAGGCTGCACTATATTCTCACACAAACGCATTATATTGAGATTTAGCTTTTGGTCCAAATTGTTCGTTTTTTTAAAGAGGTGGTCTTACTTGGAGGAATTTAATGTGTGACACATCGATCTACAATCGTATATAGAAACGAGTTAGATATAATATTCAGGTTTAGGATAAACTGCTTCACATGGTAGTCTAAGTACTAATTTATTTAACTAACTAAGTTTGAAGCAGTCTCACTAAAAGCAACCAGAGAGCGTTTATATTTGTTGAATGAGTACCACAGTGTGCTTTATAGCAATAGCCAATTATCAAAAAATGCGAAATGTTTGAAGTAAAAGACTTATCTTACTCGGACCTCGGTAAATTATTAGGCTCCTGAGCACCATACTATCTGTACCTAATTTTTTGAGACTAGGTGTGATGAGGCAGGTTTATTAATCGTACTTATCATTTCCCTTGATGGAAAGAAGTCTTGTTCAGAGATATACTCCAGATTTTTTAATTGGATGATTAGCACATTACTGGTGTAGACTTGAACCGTACTAAGCTGAATAGTACTCTCCTAAAGACAAGGGTATATACCTATAGTCACCAATGTTAAATCTGCTAGTTACAAGCCGAAAATTCGAAGTTTTATCTTTGTGTAACAATATCACTACAACGTACTTCGTTTCTTACCCTGCACTACGGAATTACAACGCACCATTTAAAGTTTGAGCATTGCCAATAACCAATATCTTTTTCACGAGCTAGTGTAAACCAATTTGACTTCTTCGCGATCGATTCTTGTTCTCTCGGTACGGTTCCAGGTGCTCGGTAATGTCCAATGGATGGAGGTCTAGCCACTCGACTGTCTAATTCTAGTCACTTGGCAGTTGGTTGTGAGTTTGTATGTCCAGTAATTTGGATGAATATGTTTGTTTCAGGGCAGTGGGGTTTCTGGATACCAGCAGCTATCACATTACCAGACTGGAGATCAGTTAGTTGCAATGTGGAGAGTAATAAGGGTTATAAGGATAAAATTAAAATGATAATATGAATTAAATTTCAGAACTGAGTAATATATAGATGAATTTAGTTTGTTAATTGGTAGTGAAGATTGTGAGAGAGGACTAAAGTGTAAGCAAGGGGGAGGGAAAAGAGATGAGGGGCGAGATAGAATAAGTAAGTGATCTAAGGAGATGGTAATGATAAACACTAGCAGGTCTCATGATATGCACCATGAACAGCTTTTCCATGAGGGAGATGATAGTCCGTATGTGAGTACGTGATTGTCAAGTCTCTTCTTAAAGCAGTCCACTGAGGGGACTGTGGTCAACTCGGCTAGGAGGGCATTCCAAGTTGCGACGACTTGCAATGAGAAAAAGTGTGCACGAATCTGAGCATTCGCTCTTTGATGTGCAATCTTTCGAAGATTGCCTCGAGGGGAGTTGTGGTGATGCATCGGTAAGATGCTCACGTTGGGATGGTTTGTCATGCTTAATATGTTGTACGCCATAATCAGACCACCTCTGATTCTCCTGTAGCTCAGTGGAAATAATCCCAAGAGCTGGAGTCTATCGTCGTAGGGTTTACTTTTCAACCCTATCACACATTTCGTTGCTCGTCGCTGTACTCGATAAAAGAGATTAATGTTTCTTTTAAGCATTATGGGTGCGATGACATTGTGAACTTACAAGTGTGGGCACGCGTACGTCTTAAATAGGGTCAAGAATAATTTCGGAGCGATAGCGCCAAGCTGTCTTTGTTAGTTATTTTATGACTAATTGTAGTTATGTCATAACTAACCATTCAGATTGGTTAAGCGCTCACCACGTCATCTAGTCTGACCGATGTATAAACTTTCCTTGTTGTGAATGGTCCATCGATTGAAGGATGTTATCATTTTATTTACATTGCTGTGACTCATGTTTTTTATTCACTTTCTAAAGACACGCTATACTGTCCGGTACGTTTGCTCATCCTGCTTGATAATTGTAATTTCCTTATTTATTGTACTAAATTAATCGTTTTCTTTTTGTTTAGAAACAGATAAAGTTTAATACCGAATTGTCTTCTGTTAACTATAGTCTCACTGTGGACTCTGTCATCGGCGGTATTTGCGTTTACGTTTTAGAATTACATCTGTAGGACAAATTTAATCCTACATAGTTTCGGACAGTATTTCATCAGAAGTTCATATACTAATTGCTTTCAAATGTCCACGGAGATTCTTAAAACTGATCAGATTCCTAAATTGTCTCCCTACCGCTCGGAAACTCACAGTGAAGACCAGTTTAGAAGAAATAGCTACCGAATAGATCCTTTGTTAGAGTTAAAATTAGCAAAAATACGTTTAGCTCATATAGAGAAGGAAATTGAGTTAGAACGCTTACGTCAAAAAGGAAGAGAATATCGTAAACAAGTTGTGGCCGTTTCCGAGAAGAAATCAAATTTGTTTATTGTGGAAAGTAACAGTGAACATGATAAAATGCAAATAAACCTGAATGGAACAAACCCTCCTCGCACTAAATCGACAGATCAGGATTTTTCTAGTTCTCCTTCTAATCATTATGTTTCTCACACAGAGGCTTCCGTTGCATCACTCAAAGCATCAAATGAATTAGCTAAGTCACCTGCCGTTCTATCAAGTTTTGCTATAGCTAAGAAAGACATTCCATCTGATTGTGTTCTCGGATCAAATATTTCATCAAGCGTTGTGAATGCTGATGTGTCGAAAGATGCTTCGGTTAATTTATGGACATCATCATCTACAAGTCATGATTCTGCTTCGTGTCCTTTTACTGCATTGGCTAAAGTTGTTACAGCTTCTCAGACAGACTGTAAGGATTCGAAAAATCTAGAAGGTTCTGCTAAGGAAGTAATAATAATAATAATAATAATTTATTCTCAAATAACAAACATGTTACAAGAGACATGCCAATTTACAGGCAAGATCAAAATGTTAAGATTAGCAACATATTTTTTCTGAATACGGTATAATGTTACTGAAACATTTCATAAGATTCATTGTTTTCTTAAAGATGGAATGTACAAAGCGATCAATTGGCGCAAGTTACGAAGGTTGCGTTACGACAATCATCTTATGGGCTGAGAAATGATTCATGGTACAGACAGGTTTTCATATAACAAGAATTGATGCGGTAAATGTACAAAAGTCTGGTTGATATTCGTCAGCTAATGATTTCACATGTTCTTGGCTAGGGTAACCACGTCTACTGCAAATATCCAGACAAATATATGTGGATTGGAATAAGGTTCTGAAAAAAGAGGAATAAAGAAAACGGGACGAGGAGCAGAACAGAAAATATTCATGTTCAAAGCCGAACAACGGCTTCGCACATACGTTTATGGATAAAACAAAGGTATGTTTACCCAAACATTTTTAATATCAGAACACTTTACATCTGCGCTTATGTAGGTTAATGAAGACAATTCAGTAGTGAGATAACTAATGGGAAGTTAGTTGAAAGAATAGAGGAAATTCAGAAGAACCAAGTTGTTAGTAATAAAGTTGATTTACAAAATATAATAAAGAGGATCAGTGATATAATTTTTTGGTTTTATTTATTCTTTTTATTTTTAAATCTGAGGCTCAAGAAGTTATGAATGAGCTCTTTTTTAGTATAGTTGTCCAGACCAGCTTGTAATAGGATTTCTCGGTAGGAAGTAAAAACCAGCGCAAGGTTACAGACATGGGTTGTAGACGAGGTTAACTAGGAAAAGTAACATCAATATCACTGATTTGTTACATCCTGCTATATCGTAAGGAGCCGTAAGCAAACAAAATGTTCTGCCACACAGACATGGGTAGATTGAGGTTATCGCCCCACCGTCATGAATGCTGGTCAGATACACCACCCTCCCTCCTTTTGTGATGTTAGGCTCTCTTACGTTTAATGGTTGAAGATAAACAGGAAGAAACGTTAACTTTAGCGGAAGTCGACCTAGTTGCAGGTGAGAGAGAAATGCCAGTTATTCGACAGCATTGCCGAGCTCATAATTCCGATGCTAATAAACAGAGGTGTAATAATCTTGGACCTTTTCATTTCGAGTTAAATGATGTACACAACAACGGTGCTGAAAAGAATAATGAATCTCTCTGCAGGTCACGAAAAGTAGTACGTTTAGTGTATGATGGCAGACTGTTGATTAATACTCTTAGTTGGTTACAAATGCCTGCTGCTCTAGTTGACTCACGGACTTTGAGAATGGTTGCAATTAATGAGGTGGGTAATTATGTAATGGCTGCATGGCGCAACGACTTCCAATATCTTGCTGAGGTTCTAGCCCATCGTCAGCGACATGGTACAAGAGCAGAGTATCGCCTACGTTATATTTGGGATCGCGTTGTAGAATGGACACCCGTCAGCAAGTTACGCAAAGCAACTCAGTACGAAATCGATTATGTCTTAAAATTCTGTGAAAAGCAAGGTACACTATCCACAAATAAAATACCTACTAAATTTGATCTGCAGTATTCATGTAGTAGCAGCAATGTTTCTGCATCGGGAACATCTCAAGCTAAAAGAATAAGGACAAATGTGTCAGAAAGCAAGTCATTAGACCGCACTTCGGATCCTGAAACACATCGCTATCGGTCACGTCCTACTCATGTAAGTGCAAGTGGTTTCTCTGTCTTAGAAGACAAAAGGACTCTTCTTCCAACATTATTTGATGGAATCATCGAACAGGATGGGATGGTTTGTGATAAGAGTGTTTTCCAGTTTCACGAAGCCTGTCGAAGACGTCGTGAATTGAAAAGAAAAGCTATCGAAGAGAACGACACAGGTCCATATGGATTGGACAGTTCTGTATCTGTTTTGAGTCAAACATACACCATCAGGTCAAACCATCATGCACTTAATCACCTCTCAGCTAAGGACGAACTAGAAGATAAGTTTGAGCAGTTGTATTCAACCGAATTCAAAGACCCATTTAGTCTTACCCCATCGATGTCTGCGGAAGATCGTATAGCATTCAACGCTATATCAAGCTCAGTTCAAAAGCTAAATGGACACTACCAAATAGCTCTGCCATGGAGGCATGAACATAAGCTGCCTAAGAATAAAAAATTAGCAGAGCATAGACTCAGCTGTTTAAGAGGTAGGCTTGTCAGGGATGCGAAGCTGTTTCAAGACTATGTGAATACTATGGCGCGATATATAGAAAAGGATTACGCCGAGAAGGTAGATGATAAAGACTCTAATGGACGAATATGGTATCTTCCTCATCACCCTGTCTTTCATCCCAAGAAGCCCGATAAGTTAAGAATAGTGTTCGATTGCGCGGCTCAGTATGCTGGGACGTCTCTAAATAAAAATCTTTATTCTGGGCCTGATCTAGTTAATAACTTAGTAGACGTCTTCACCAGGTTTCGGCTACGACCAATAGGCCTTACGGCAGACATCGAAGCCATGTTCCATCAAGTAATGGTCCCGATACAAAACCGAGACGCTCTTTGGTATTTGTGGTGGCCAGGTGGAAATTTGGAGAAAGAGCCAGAGGTCTATAAAATGAAAATCCATCTGTTCGGAGCAACCTCATCCATGTTGCGCCACGTTTGCCCTGCAAAAGACGATTTCCGATAACCAAGATAAATTTCCCAAGTTGTTACGCAAGCAGCTAAGGAACAGTTTTATGTGGACGATTTATTGATAAGCGTGGATACTATAGAAGAAGCTAAACTGACTTATTCGTATTTGAGAAGACTCTTAAGTCTGGGAGGATATACTTAACTGAATGGACGAGC